>CM060971.1:120797329-120817329 GCA_030765045.1 Tenodera sinensis | reverse complement strand
CCACACGCACACCACACACACACACCACACACACGCACACACCACACACACGCACACACCACACACACACCACACACACACCACACACACCACACACACCACACACACCACACACACCACACACACCACACACACACCACACACACCACACACACCACACACACACCACACACACCACACACACCACACACACACCACACACACCACACACACACCACACACACCACACACACCACACACACCACACACACCACACACACACCACACACACCACACACACACCACACACACCACACACACACCACACCACACACACACCACACGCACACACACCACACGCACACACACACACCACACACACCACACACACCACACACACCACACACACCACACACACACCACACACACCACACACACCACACACACCACACACACCACACACACCACACACACCACACACACCACACACACACCACACACACGCACACACACCACACGCACACACACCACACACACCACACACACCACACACACCACACACACCACACACACCACACACACACCACACACACCACACACACGCACACACCACACACACACCACACACACACCACACACACCACACACACCACACACACCACACACACCACACACACCACACACACACCACACACACCACACACACCACACACACACCACACACACCACACACACACCACACACACCACACACACCACACACACACCACACACACCACACACACACCACACGCACACACCACACACACACCACACGCACACACACCACACGCACACACACACACCACACACACACCACACACACCACACACACACACCACACACACACCACACACACACCACACACACACCACACACACACACACACACACACACACAAGTAAGACAGTTGTTCGAGCGTGTGTAAATGCACTTTATTAAAGTTGAGGTTTCAACCAATCGCAAGAAAGCGCAAGTATCACTTATTCTGTACGTTCAAATATAGATCTTGCTAAGCCACACCATTTATGTCTAAATAAATTTTTTTGTAGAGTGAACCATTTCGGAGATATTCCTTGTTATTCGTTAGAGTTTTGACAAATTCAGAACGGAATTTCTAAGTCCTCATGTGAGTGTAACACCAGAATTTTTTTTAAAAAAAGTTATAAAATTATAAACCTGAACGAATAAATCGAGAATCACGATTCAACAACGGGATTGAAGTTGAGCAGTATTGTAAATGTCTAGGAAATAACGAGGAATATCTCGGAAATGGTTCGCTCTACAAAAAATGTTATGTGGACATAAATTATGTATTTTAACGAGATATATATTTCTGTGTAGTAACATTTTGTCTATCTCTTACGGTTTACAACTTATTCAAAACTCATCCAGAGTAAACAGGACTACATAGGCCACAGCCAGAAAATTCAAGACATACATTTCATTTGTCATAAAATATCTTAAATATATGGCATTTTAAACAAAGTCGATAAAGCCATTTTCAAGAAAATCAAATTTTTTATAAAATGTTCCATGCAAATGTAGTTTAGAGTGGAGGAATTTTCTTCAAAATCTTCGTGTCGCATCCTTGAAAGACATTAACCTTAAATACCAACTTTGATTTTTAACCGAGTTTTCGTTTTTTGAGATATGCTGTCCACAGACTGACACACAGATAAGGACCTTTTTCATTAAAAATTTTGTTTTATTCATGGGGCCTCAAAACATATTTCCGGTGAAATCTCCACATTGTTTTTTGGATGGAATACAGTAGTTTCTCTACTCACTTATGTAGTGCCTGAGCGTATATTAAGACAACTTTAGTATCACTTTATATAAATATTGGTTATTTGTGCTCTATTCTTACTGCAGCTCTCAGATAACAGTCCAGCATGGAGATGTAGACTCGCGATAAGCCGGCTTTCCTCGGCGAAGCGGCGGTCAGCAGCACGATTTACGAGTCCCGGAAACTCCGCCTCTCACGTAAAAACCACTCACTTGCGGTCAATAACAGCTAAGGTCGATCAATAAGTAATGACATTTGATCAATAAGTAATGGACGTTTTATCGCTGCCTCGCCAGTTGATTCCCAGATCAAGAAATTGCTTTTAAACTACCATAAGTAAAGTAAGTTGAGGTTATGTTGCTGCAAGTGACGAATAATTTTGTCTAATAAGTAACAGGAGCTGTATTTATATTTGGGTTCTGTATATTAATACAAAAGGCACTTACGGAATAATATTAGTTATACATAAGGACTAGTGAAGTTTATCTTTACTGTTAAACCTCCTTGGAACTATACAGTTTGTCTGATTCTCTTTGTGTTTATAATTTTCTATTACTACGTCTATTTCAGGCATGGGCAAAATTGGTTCAAAAGCCCACTCCACTGAAACCTGGTTAACCTCACTCCACCGGCCATCCCTCCCATTCAGTGGTGTTACGCTTCTAACACGCCTCATTCAGTGGCGAGTATCGGACGTCTGTTTCATGAAGAGTGGTAGAGGGAACTATTTTTAAGTTACAAAGACAAGGAAGTTTGATGTATAATATGTGGATATGAGCCAGCTAGTTTGATCAGAACCATAAATCAACTTCAGTGATCTTACATGTATTTATTTACAATTTTAAAATAATATAAAACATAAAAGGAACCAAATAATTCCACTTTTCACTTTCTCTACTACGTATAGTAAAGTAGAAGTAGTATTGTATTCCATCCAAAAATCCGATGTCGAGATTTCACCGGACATATATGTTTTGAGGCCCCCGGTATCCAAAAAAGATATTTTTAGAAAAAGTCCCGTGTTTATCTGTCTGTAAACAGCATAACTCAAAACCCAAAAGTAGGTTAAAAACCAAAGTTGGTATTTAAGTTTAATGTCTTTCAAGGATGCGACACGATGATTTTGAAGAAAGTTCCTCCACCCTAAGCTACCCTTTACATGGAAACATTTACAAAAATTTTGATTTTCTATGAAATGACTATTGATTTTGACCAAAATGACATGTTTAGGATATTTTTATGACAAATAAATTGTGTATTTTGAATTTTCTGGTTATAGCTAATGTAGTCCTGTTTACTCTGGATGACCTTTGCATAACTAGTAAACCGTAAGAGATAGACAAAATCTTACTATAAAAATGTAGATCTCGCTAAAATACATAATTTATGTCCAAAAAAATTTTGTTATAGAGTGAACCATTTCGGAGATATTCCTTGTTATTTGTGTCAGTTTTGGATATCATACCTGTATCAAATGGAACATCGTTATTTAATTTTTTATATGTTAAGCGTGCAAAGAGAATGGAATCTAGAAGCTTTAAAAGATCTGACTATCGCACAAAGCCTACTGTATTCTAATATTCCCCTTGTACCTACAAGGAAATAAGCAATAAAATAATTTGTACGAATGTTTATCTCAACTAACACGAAGAAGATATAGGAATAAGAGTTTGTAAGAATGGTTAGTACAAGAGTGAGTAGAGAAAGTCATCTGAGTGTAACACATCAGATTTTTTTATGGGCAAAGTTTTGTATTCTAAAAGCAACAAGGTCGGAATTACCGTACTTGATGAACATTTGATAGCTATACAAATCTAGCCTGCTCTTCATAGGAAAATAGACCTTAACAACAGTTCATTCCAAAAGCTTTCGCTGTTAAGGTCGATTTTCGCATGAATTGCAGACTAGATTTGTATTTGCATCTAACCTACTGTTCAAGGGAAAATAGACCTTAACAACAGTTCATTCCAAAAGCTAAATATAATATAAGGTTAACTATGAAAGGAACGTTACTGTTTTGTGCGTGATCTACGTCATCAAGTGACGTCATGAGGTAAATAATCTTTCACATTCCCAATAGAATATCTTAGTATGATATTCTTATGTTTATGCTATGATACGATCAAGCTTGTGTTGTATCCATATGTCTTCACTCCTCACTCTTCTACAAGCTATACTTGAAAATAGCGTTCTTTAAAAATCGTATTTACTTAAAGAATGTGTTGTAGTGTTTAACGCCCGCTTTTACTACTACGGCACCGCAGGCGGTGACACTGATGATACATGGAATGAAGATGGAGCACCGGTGGAATGAGATGGCGGGGGAAACCGGAGCACCCGGAGAAAACCCGCCCTGACGCCGCTTCGTCCACCACGAATACCACATGCGGGTCCCTGGGATCGAACCCGGGCCGCCTAGGTGGTAGGCGAGCGCGCTAACCGCTCGGCCACGACTACTTAAAGAATATTTATTTAGATAAACGTGTTACATAAAAGAAAAACGAGTAGAGAAAACCATGAGAAAGTAGTAATATTACTTTGTATAGTAAAATGGACAGCATAAAAAAAACTTCTCCATAAGCAAGTTACATATACCTGTTGAACTTCACGACGATTGGTCAAGCGTTGCTTTATAGAAGAGTGAGTAGAGAAAGAGGTGTGAATGTGCTACCCAGAAGTGGGTAGAAACAACATTCTGAATGTAACAGTACCATTTCCATCTCAAATATTGAGAAAGTTCTACGAGTTAGTTGCAGAGTTGAGTAGACCTCGATGTTCCTGGTAGTGTTGGGACATAAAGTGAGGTTATGTTGTCTATAGCCTGTAAAAGCCCGTGGTGGGGACTCATGGTCCGCCATTTTGTAACTCAATGTTTATTAATGCCTCGTTTCTTTCAGCGACGCCAGAAAGTTATTAAACTGATTCACCGAACGATACGAAACACGACACATTGCGTGTTGCTGTAATCTCAGACTTCTTACCTCGACCCTAAACAGGTGCACCATATCTACTGCAGTTTCCCCGACTTTCTCTACCCACTCTTCTACTACCCATCCTTCCTATATCTTCTTCATGTTACTTGTGAGAAATTGTGTGATTTAGCAAGATCAGTACAGTAAAATTTGGTTTATCTCTTAAGGTTTACCAGTTATGCAAAAGTCATCAAGAATAAACAAGAATTCATGGGCTATAGTCAAAATATTTAAAATATGCATTTCATTTGTCATAAGAATATGTCAAACATATGGTATTTTAACCAAAATCATTTGAGCCATTTTGGAGAAAATCAAAATTTTCGAAAAATTTTCCATGTAAAGGGTAGTTTAGGGTGGATGGATTTTCTTGAAAATCTTCATGTCGCATCCTTGAAAGATGTTAAACTTAAATACCAGCTTTGGTTTTTAACCGACTTTTCGTCTTTAAGTTATGCTGTTCGCAGACACGCGCGCGCATACATGCGCCCGCAGCCACATAAACATGCGGACCTTTTTCGAAAAATGTTTTTCCTGTACTCAAGGGGCCTCAAAACATGTTTCCGGTGAAATATCGACATTGAATTGTTGGGGTAATACAATACTACGATATATAGTAGAGAAAATAAAAATCCGTTGTCTTAAAGTTTTTCAATTTTACGTTTGTTTAGTTGAAAATTCACAGGCTTGGCTGAAAAAACTCAAAGCTCTGGCTGGAACAGTTTCTCAGATGATACTTACAACTTTAGCTAGCGAAAAGAAAACTGAGTTTTGCGTCAGGCAGGTATGTTGGCGTGCCTTCCAGCGACCTCTCTGGTGCCGAACCTCCAGGGTCACACTGGCGACCTCCAGGGGCTCTTTCTCGTCTTGTCCGACTTGCAGGACCCTCCAGAAGACGTGCACCGTTGCTTAGTCACTCCTGAGAACATCCACCTCCTTAGCCACCCTGCCCCACAGGCAATGCTGGCCACCCGCTGTCGCCTCCGTCTCGTCCGGTCGATACAGTTTCCTCGTCGGCATATCCTACACCAGATCCAGTCACCACCGTCGTACCCGACACGGCTTCCCCTGTATCCTGCTGTTCACGGTGATGTCCTCCATTCTTCTGTTCACGTCCTCACTCACCTGATTGGCTGGCTCCAACGGTTCCTCCATTTCCCATGCCAAGTCACTGCTTACTCCTTTCTCTCTTCTGGCATTTCTTCACGATTCTCCTGATTGGCTATAGTGGTCTATAAGATCCTTGACGACGTCCTGACTCTTTGTCTCCGTTCTCCAAGACGGACGCAACTGTCACCTCCTCAGGTCAGCGCTATCGCGTCCGCCCTTGGCATCCAGTACTTGGACACCTCCTCCCTAGGTCGTCCTCCACGACATCCTCGCGCTGCCAGAGGTCTCCCACTTTCTCACCAAGTGCCTCCATGTATTCCTTCACGCCGGTCACTACCCCGTCCATCTCCGCCATGCCGGTATCCGTCTCTTTCAGTCCGAGTTCCATTTACGTCTCCATTTTGGATTCAATTTCTTCCATTCTGGCCAATAATTTTTCCAGGATTGCCTCCTGCCAGTGTTCACTTCCCACCTCTGACACCAGTGTAACAAAGATCAGATTGTGTTAGTTTTCTAACGTTTTTATGTCTTCTAAAGCTTTACACAAATACACAGTTCTCTTTTACTGACGTTAACACAGTCTACAGTATTACATGATATTACAACACACAACTGTTTGCTTCTCATAACCTTGACTCACTCCTTTCACTGTCTTTTTCACATTCACAGTTGGAACTTTGTGTGTGCCGACGCGTACATAGATGACAGTGTAGAGAACTTCATGTGAATGTTGGTTAAGTTACCTAACCTACACTGTGTCAAGAACTGACTTGAACCAAATCAACTCGACGTCGAATGATGGAGGAGTGTGAAATAAGGAATTATTCAAATCTCGTCAACATGTAACGTGATTAGTGACGCCAGGCGTCGCGGCGCTCACGTTCACGTCACCAGCGTCTGTTTCTTATTAACTATATACCTACGGACCTGAAGTCACGCCAAGAGGATGTTGCACTAAGATAAATCAGTGAAAAGCCTGAAGCTACAGAAACTTCACTTAGGTACCTTAGTAACTGCTGCAAGTTCATGAATGAACATCCAACATGTTTTATAACGACTCCGTTATATGTAAAAGCTCAATCTAAAACAGTTACCTAAAACAGAGCATAAAAATATGGCACAGTCATCATGTTTGGATGTCCCCTTCTTAATGAAGCTCAGAGATTTACAAGCAGCCATACAAACGTCAGCAAATCACATTAGCTCTTAATACATTCATCAAACCTACACACACGCACACACACAAGCACACACACATACACACAAGCACACATACACGCGCACACACAAGCACACATACGCGCACACACACATACACACAAGCACACATACACGCACACACACATGCACACACACATACACACAAGCACACACACATACACACATACACACAAGCACACATACACACACATACACACAAGCACACATACACGCACACACACATGCACACACACATACACACATACACACAAGCACACATACACACACATACACACAAGCACACATACGCGCACACACACATACACACAAGCACACATACACGCACACACACATGCACACACACATACACACAAGCACACACACATACACACATACACACAAGCACACATACACACACATACACACAAGCACACACACATGCACACACATACACACAAGCACACACACATACACACAAGCACACATACACACATACACACAAGCACACACACACATGCACACACATACACACAAGCACACACACATACACACATACACACAAGCACACATACGCGCACACACACATGCACACAAGCACACACACATACACACATACACACACATACACACAAGCACACACACATGCACACACATACACACAAGCACACACACATACACACATACACACAAGCACACATACACACATACACACAAGCACACACACATGCACACACATACACACAAGCACACATACGCGCACACACACATGCACACACATATACACAAGCACACACACATACACACAAGCACACATACGCGCACACACATGCACACACATACACACACATACACACAAGCACACATACACGCGCACACACAAGCACACATACGCGCACACACATGCACACACACATACACACAAGCACACACACATACACACATACACACATAACACAAGCACACATACGCGCACACACATGCACACACATACACACAAGCACACACACATACACACAAGCACACATACACGCACACACACATGCACACACATACACACAAGCACACACACATACACACACAAGCACACATACACACATACACACAAGCACACACACATGCACACACACATACACACAAGCACACACACATACACACATACACACACGCACACACACAAGCACACACACATACACACATGCACACATACACGCGCACACACAAGCACACATACGCGCACACACACATGCACACACATACACACAAGCACACACATACACACAAGCACACACACATACACACATACACACAAGCACACACATACACACAAGCACACACACATACATACAAGCACACACATACACACATACACACAAGCACACACATACACACAAGCACACACACATACACACAAGCACACACATACACACATACACACATACACACAAGCACACACATACACACAAGCACACACATACACACATACACACACATACACACATACACACAAGCACACACACATACACACAAGCACACACACATACACACATACACACAAGCACACACACATACACACATGCACACGCACATACACACATACACACATACACACAAGCACACATACACGCACACACATACACACATACGCGCACACACACATACACACAAGCACACACACATACACACATACACACAAGCACACACACATACACACAAGCACACATACACGCACACACACAAGCACACATACGCGCACACACAAGCACACACACATACACACAAGCACACACACATACACACAAGCACACACACATACACACAAGCACACACACATACACACACGCACACACACACAAGCACACACACATACACACGCACACATACACACACAAGCACACACACATACACACGCACACATACACACACAAGCACACACACGCGCGCGCACACACACGCACACACACGCACACATACACACATACACACGGACACACGCACAACCTATATACCCATACTTCAACAAAAGTACACGTTTTAAAGGCCGTAAACAGAAAAAGAATATTTAGAGAATGTGAAGCTATTCCATATAGAGGATTTTGCAACTGCGAAGACGAGACTTTCTATTTGATAAAAGTATCTGTGTTATATATGTCAAAGAAAAACAAGAAATATCTCGGAAATGGTTCACTCCACACAGTTGACTATCGCACAAAGTCTACTGTATTCCCATATTCCCCTTGTATCTACAAGGAAATAAGCAATAAGATAATTTGTACAAATGTTTATCTCAACTAACACGAAAAAGATATAGGAATAAGAGTTTGTAAGAATGGTTAGTACGAGAGCAGAGAAAGTCATGTGAGTGTAACACGTCAGATTTTTATAATCATTACATTTTCATTGGGAATTGAAATTGATGTGAGTCCAATCCCACTCTGAATACGATCCGTGCGACAGGATAAAAGGAATTATTTTGAAAATAAAGAAGTTAAATGGAACGCCCTGTTGGCATGACGTCACGACTGGGTGTCTCGTGCCAAAGAGATGCAGCATTGCGTATATAAGTACTTACTGGAGCGTCGCTAAACAGGGAAGATGGCCGCGCTTGTTGACGTTGGTTCAAGATGTTTGTTGTAATTTCTGATTTATTACATTATTGTATAAGGGAACGTACTGAAAGGTTGATCTGCCATCTTTAAGGGTTGTTTTCTGCGTGACAACAGTAAGCAATGTTGAAAACATCCCTTAACGCTACTCAATTGGCAATGAAGGAATTTTGTTTGTGACAAAGGGAGGGAGGAATTTGAGCTTTGAGCATAACCGCGCGACAAGCCTTTGACCTTTGAGTGACGGGACACAAGACGCCTGATATATATAAGCAAACATATTTAACAAGATTGTGAAGTAGCATCTTTAAGAAGATTTAATGGTCGGCATATTTCATCACACAGTGTACAACAGTAATACATTACTTGCATCCGGCGCTATCTTCCATAACACCCGCGCATACCCTGGGATTAAGAACTTCACAGTTCTAGCCACGAAAGTTCCTCTACAAGAACTAACGGTGGAACGGACTTCATCATCATCATCATCATCATCATCATCACTTCGACCACAGGATGAGGAAGTAAACTTCCACTTTGCATACCAAGTGTCGCCATGTTCGTTACCACACACAGCAGCGCTACACGCGCCCTCTGCCGACACTTTCGATCCACAGAGTTAGGATATTCGGCTAAAGGACAAAGAAAACCACAACGAAACGTTAGATAGGCCGAATCTCGGTCGATCAATAAACCGGATAGCATTTCATGAGAAAATATTCCCGTCATAAATCAAGTTTGATTGCTGAGTCAAGAGAACAGTTTGTCCTACTTAGGAGCAATGTCTATTAAGACTGACTTGCGAGTTAATGACGTAAGAGGGTGCTAACTGCGCACAAATATCCTTTTATCACGAACTACCCCCATCTCTTTCTTCAATAAAGCTTCATTACATGCCATGCAATTAACGCTTTAAACATTCTCTGCATTTGTTAGCTTAATGTGTGTGTGTGTGTGTGTGTGTGTGTGTGTGTGTGTTTGTGTCAGACTTTGGACAGCATAACTCAAAAACGGAAAGTCAGTTAAAAACAAAATTGGAATTTAAGTTTAATGTTTTTCAAGGAGGCGACACGAAGATTTTGAAGAAACTTCCTCCAACCTAAACTACTCTTTAAATGGAAATTTTTTTAAAAATTTTAATTTTCTCAAAAATGGCTGCGACGATTTTGATTAAAATGCCATATGTTTGAGATATTTGTATGACAAATGAAATATATATTTTGATATTTCTGTCTACAGCCCATGTAGTCCTGTTTACTCTAGATGACTTTTGCATAACTAGTAAACCGTAAGAGATAGACCAAATCTTACTGTACAGAAAATGTAGATCTTGCTAACACACGCAATTTATGTCCGAATAAATTTTTTTGTAGAGTGAACCATTTCGGAGATATTCCTTGTTATTGGTGTAAGTTTTGGAAAACTTTTTCTAAAAATGCTTTTTTTCCCTCAGGAGGTCTCAGAACTTGTATGTACATCTAGAGAAAGTGAAGTGTGTGAGTGTGTGGATGTGTGTGTATGTATGTAACTGTGTGTGAGTGTGTGTATGTATGTATGTATGTGAGTGTGTGTGTGTGCGTGTGTGTGTGTGTATGTATGTAACTGTGTGTGAGTGTGTGTATGTATGTATGTATGTGAGTGTGTGTGTGTGCGTGTGTATGTGTGTGTATGTATGTAACTGTGTGTGAGTGTGTGTATGTATGTATGTATGTGAGTGTGTGTGTGTGCGTGTGTGTGTGTGTGTGTGTGTGTGTGAGTGTATGTGTGTGAGTGTATGTATGTGAGTGTGTGTGTGTGTGTATGTGAGTGTGTGTGTGTAACTGTGTGTGTGTATGTGTGTAACTGTGTGTGTGTATGTGTGTAACTGTGTGTGTGTATGTGTGTAACTGTGTGTGTGTGTATGTGAGTGTATGTGTGTAACTGTGTGTGTGTATGTGTGTAACTGTGTGTGTATGTGTGTGTGTGTATGTGTGTAACTGTGTGTGCGTGTGTGTGTGTATGTGAGTGTATGTGTGTAACTGTGTGTGTGTGTGTGTATGTGTGTAACTGTGTGTGCGTGTGTGTCTGTGTATGTGAGTGTGTGTATGAGTGAGTGCAGGAAATGAAAGAAGTGAGCTCTTGTTCTTCCGTTAGCGTTTCCATTTGGGGCACTTGATTTGCATAGGCCAGGAATAGTTTCCAGAAGCAACAGTCGCACCGTGCACCGTGCCAGGCACCATAAGGTCGAGGTCATAAGCTTATCACCTTCACCCGCTTCACTCATCAATCCACTGCGATCTGTTTCTTTACACTCGCTCCCAAGACACTTAACAAATCAATGGAAACTCTCCTCTCAGAACGGCCTACAGATTAAAATACAATGTGTTGCACTCAAAATAAACAACCATTTTCCATTTGACCAAGCGTTTTCCAAAACTCACATAGATAAAAAGAGATATCTCCGAAATGGTTCAACCTACAAACAAATTTATTCAGACATAAATTGTGTATTTTAGCAAGATCTACATTTTTGTATAGTAAGATTTGGTCTATCTCTTACGGTTTACCAGTTATGTAAAAGTCATCCACAGTAAATACGACTACAGGGGCTATAGCCAGAAGTATCAAAATATACATTTCATTTGTCATGAAAATATCTTAAACATATGACATTTTTGTCAAAATCAATACAGCTATTTAAGACAAAGTCAAATTTTTTGAAAATGTTTCCATGTAAAGGGTAGTTTAGGGTGAAGAAATGTTCTTTAAAATCTTCGTGTCGCCTCCTTGAAAAACATTAAACTTAAATACCAACTTTGGTGTTTAACAGAGTTTTCGATTTGTATTTATGAAGTTCACACACATACACACACGCACACACACATACACACACGCACACACACACGCACACACACACGCGCACACACACATACACACACGCACGCGCACACACACACGCGCACACACACATACACACACGCACACACACATACACACACGCACACACACATACACACACGCACACACACGCACACACATACACACACGCACACACACATACACACACGCACACACATACACGCACACATACACACACGCGCACACACACATACACACACGCACGCGCACACACACGCACACACACACGCACGCACACAGACACACACTCACACACACATACGCTTTATAACTAAGGTAAGACAAAGACGAAATACGAGTATGAGCGATGTGTCCGAGCAGATAAAACGGCTGTTCCCCTATTAGTTTGTGAGGCCGTAATAAAGGCAAATGCCATTTTCCTCTTTGATCAGTCAATTTCGAAAAAGCAAGTTTTTTGTACCCAAATTGGGTGCTTAATTCCACAAAAATACATTAAGATAACAGTTTATTACTTTTAAGATGCGTAAAGTAATTTGGGTCATCAAACAGAGCTTCGAAATAATTAATTACATAAAACAATATCCCAAGCAGCTCTTGCAGACGTGAAGCAACTCGACTACGTTGCGTCGAGGTTGTCAGGGAATTGGACCGGCTTCTGCATATGAACAAATCGGACACTTTCGATTTCGTGTAATGTTTTGGGGGCTTACGCTTGTGATTGGGTTACACTCGAACAGTAAACACGCAAGTACAACGTAGGGTATGTGTTTATGTTCTTAAGACGCACCGTTGCGGTATTTGTTTATGCATTGACGTAGTGAAAGTGACACTTGCAGTGTTGCCAGCTTGTGAGATACAAAATGTGTTGTAAATAGCGAGATCTATTACTGTTTTAAATTACTTGCTCTTAGATAACTGGTAAAGCGTAAAACAAAGGCGAAACCTTACTATACAAAAAATAGTCACAAAACATCGAATATTTTATTTTCTCTACTGCGTATGCTAACTCAATGTCGAAATCTCACCAGAAATACGTTTTGAGACCCCCTGAATACAAGAAAAGTATTTTTAGAAAAATGTTCGTGTGTGCGTGTCTGTGAACAATATAATTAAAAACCGAAAAGTCGGTTAAGAACCAAAGTTGGTATTTAAGTTTAATGTCGTTCAAGTATGGGACACGAAGATTTTGAAATAAATAGCCCCACCCTAAACTACCGTTTATATGAATTTTTTATTGAAAATTTTAATATTCTCAATTTTGATGTCATTTGTTTGAGATATTTTTATGCCAAATGAAATGTATATCTTGAATTTTCTGTCTATAGCCTCTGTAGTCGTATTTACTCTGGACGACTTTTGCATAACTGGTAAACCGTTAGAGATAGACCAAATCTTGCTATACAAAAAATGTAGATCTTGCTAAAATACACAATTTATGTCTAAATAATTTTTTTTTTTTTGTAGAGCGAACCATTTCGGAGATATTCCTTGTTGCCTCTTGCAATGAAAGGAAATCGAAATTTCAGGCACCACATAGCAACCAGGTCTTAAAATATTTAGCTATGACTTAAAGTCTAGTCTATTCCCGTTGTACCTACAAGGAATTTAGTAATAAAATAATTTGTACAAATGTTTATCTGTATTAACATGATGAAGATATAGGAATAAGAGTGAGTAGAGAAAGTTGTGTGAGTGTAACTTCATATTATGTGTACTCGAGTATGAAACTGATCGAGCTGAGCAGATATACACCTACCTACTCGTGTTACTGACGAAGCTATGCAAATTTACCTTGTAATCAACTAAACAAACGGCCAACGAAATCAATCACTGCATAATTAATAAAGTAACAAAAAAGTGCAACACAAACCATAATTAAAGCGCGGTGTCCAATTCCACGTTCCGAATTGTGTTTACGTACACTGCCGCGCAGTTGGGTTCGGGGTGTGCGCCTGCGCCTGCGGTTAAACCAGTAATGTGCACGGGAAGGCTGGATCTACCTCCTTCCACTGTACCTGTGTTGCCGTGGTTACACGTACCTTGTGCGTCACTTGCAATTTCTATCAATAGTCAAATATCATGGACAGATATTCTCACAAACTATTATTATTCCTATCTACTTCATTTTAATACAGATAAACATTTGTACAAATTATTGCACTCCTTATAGGTACAAGGGGAATATGGGAATACAGTAAACTTTGTGCGATAGTCAAATGTTTTAAAGCTTTGAGATTGCGTTCTCTTTGCACACATAACATATAAAATAATGAACAACGATGTTCCATTTCACGGAAGATTTCGGTGTTCAGAAACTCACACACACATCAAGGAATATCTTCGAAATGGTTCACCCTACAAGAAAATTTATTGAGACATAAATTGTGTATTCTAGCAAGATCTACATTTTTTGTATAGTATGATATGGTCTATCTCTAACGGTTTACCAGTTATGCAAAAGTCGTCCGGAGTAAACAGGACTACAGGGGCTATAGGCAGAAAATTCAACATATACATTTCATTTGTCATAAAAACATCTGAAGCATATGACATTTTAATCAAAATCGTTAGAGCCATTTTCAAGAAAATCAAAATTTTCGAAAAATGTTCCATGTAAACGGTATTTTAGGGTGGGGCTATTTTCTTCAAAATCTTCGTGTCGCATCCTTGAAAGACATTAAACTTAAATACTAACTTTGGTTTCTAACAGACTTTTCGTTTTTGAGTTATGCTGTTCACAGACTGACAGGCAGACACACACACGTACCTTTTTCTAAAAATGCTTTCTTTGTATTCAGGGGGTCTCAAAACATATTTCCGGTGAAATCTCGACATTGACTTTTTCTGTGGGATACAATACTTCCTCTACTTACTATACGTAGTAGAGAATGTAAAAAAGAATGATATATTTTCAAACGATGGCCATTATAGTTGCAAGTTTGGCAATGATATTTCAACTGCTCACGCCTGGCACACCACCACGTCTCTTAGCTGACGTACAGGGAAGGTCCCCTAGCCGTAAACAGTACTAATTGCCTTTACGACCCTGAATGGGCCAACAAGCAGCTGAAATAGAGACAGGAAATTCAGAAAATCTCTCAGTCAGAGTGAATAAGTTTAGACTCGAAGTCAGAACCTCCAGAATGTGCACCTGCTAATACAATCATGTCCCAAGAATACGCTCCTGTTGATCTTACATTTATTTCTCAGGCAACTGCCATAAGATAACCTCAAAGGAGTTGATTTAAATGTCTATTTAAGCATGTTTATAATAAACTGTGACGTGATATTAGATAGATATGCAAATCACTATAATACAACACGCATCTCGTGACCTGTGCAGCTGTGAGTTTGTGAACAATTACTGACTGTCTCAACTCACTCTTGCACAAAGTTGGCTATAGCCCATGTAGTGCTACTTACAAGTTAAGTGTGCAAAGAGAATGGAATCTCCAAGCTTTAAAAGATTTGACTATCGCGCAAAGCCTACTGTATTCCCATATTCCCCTTGTACCTACAAGGAAGTAAGCAATAAGATAATTTGTACAAATGTTTATCTCAACTAACACGAAGAAGATATAGGAATAAGAGTTTGTAGGAATGGTTTGGTGTGCGGTGTTGAGTCCTGAATAAAGAACAAAGAGGAAAGCTACCGAAGTTGGTGTTCAACATCACGTTTCAAAATGCAACACAAATATTAAAATACCAAAACCGTGGTGATTGCGAGATTGCAGCCTTGTGTATGTGTCTGGGGTCTGCGACCACGAACACGCGGGATCTGATCTGCAGTTAGTGTGGTTTTAGGGAACATCTCGACCACGCCCAGCCCACAGTGAGTGGGGGGGCTCCAGTATCGATCTGGAACACGCGACTCC
This sequence comes from Tenodera sinensis, assembly GCA_030765045.1. Taxonomy (NCBI): domain Eukaryota; kingdom Metazoa; phylum Arthropoda; class Insecta; order Mantodea; family Mantidae; genus Tenodera; species Tenodera sinensis. Next base: position 120,800,904 of record CM060971.1, on the reverse strand, counting down.
CCCCCAACATTTCGGGCTCCTCGAATTTCAGACAACACAGACAGTCCCGACCAAGGGCAAAAGTTCATTTACTGAGCCCCCGACTGACTGACCTCGAGTAACCTGCGATCAATCGCCGGCTTCTTGGCTTCTTGGCTTCTTCGGCGGACCACCTTACTGTTAGAGTCAGTAGTCCATTTCAATTCCTCATACAAGCATCTACAACATTCTCACAAATAACAAGCAATATTGCCGAAATGGTTCAGTCCACAGAAAAACATCATGTAACATTAATTGTGTATTTTAGCAAGATCTACATGTTTTGTACAGTAAGATTTCGCCTATCTATTACGGTTTACTAGTTATACAAAAGTTATCCAGAGTAAATAGGACTTCATGGGCTATAGCCAGAAAATTCAAAATATACATTTCATTTATCATAAAAATATCTTCAACATATGGCATTTTGATCAAAATCATTACAGCCATTTTCGAAAAAGTCAAAATTTTCGTAAAATTTCCATATAGAGAGAAGCTTAGGGTAGAGCAATTTTCTTCAAAATCTGCGTGTTGCATCCTTGAAACATATTAAACTTAAATACCAACTTTGGTTTTTAAACCAGTTTTTGAGTTATGCTGTTCACAAGCGGATACAAACATGAACCTTTTTTGGATTCAAGGGGCCTCAAAACTCATTTCCAATCAACTTACGACATCGAAATTTTGGGTCGAATACAACACCCTCTCTAGGTACTATACGCAATAGGGAAGGTGGTAATTTATTTCGACTGATCTACAGGAACCAAGTTTTATATGAACAAGGTGATACTTTTGTGAATTTTCACTAATTGGTATGTTTAAAGTAGCCGACTTATGTCAAATCCACATTATTTTGAGGTTACTTGAACGTGGAAAGCTCAAGTACGGAAAGATACAATTGCCATATTTTTTGCGCGGCAGTGTACCGCTCGTTCTCAGACAGCTATTGCAACTACTGATTACCCACTCCAGGAACAAACAAACTCACTCACACCACTTTCTCAACTCACTTACAAACGCGATAGCATTCTTTTAGCGATAGCTAAACGTTTTAAGAAGTATTTGAGAATTCAAACTAATAACAAAGAATACCTCGAAAACAATAGTTCCACATTGTTTTTAATAAGATATACATTTTTAATTTCTCTACTACATATGTCGAGATTTCTCCGGGAATTTATATTTTGAGGTCCTTGAATTCAAAAAACTATTTATGATTGTCAGTCTGTGAACAACACAACTCAAAACTGAAAAGTCGGTTAAAAACCAAAGTTGGTATTTAAGTTTAACATCTTTCAAGGATGCGACACTAGGATTTTTAAGAAAATTACTCCACCCTAAACTACGCTTTACATGGAAAATTTTGATGTTCTCGAAAATGGCTGTAACGATTTTGATTAAAATGTCATATGTTTGAGACATTTTTATGACAAATGAAATGTATATTTTGAATTTTCTGGCTATAGCCCCTGTAGTCGTATTTACTCTGGATGACTTTTGCATAACTGGTAAACCGTAAGACATAGACCAAATCTTACTATACAAAAAATTTAGATCTTGCTAAAATACACAATTTATGTCCAAATAAATTTTTTTTGTACAGTGAACCATTTGTGTAAGTTTTAGAGAACTTAAACTTGTCAAATGGAACATGATTATTCATTTTTTATATGTTAAGTATGCAAAAAGAACGGAATTCGAAAGGTTTAAAACATTTGACTATCACTCAAAGCCTACTGTATTCCCATATTGCCCTTGTACCTACAAGGAAATAAGCAATATAATTTGTACAAATGTTTATCTCAACTAACACGAAGAAGATATAGGAATAAGAATTCGTAAGAATGGTTAGTACAAGAGTAGAGAAAGTCATGTGAGTGTAGCACATCAGATATCTATAATCATTACGTTTTCATGGGAAACTCAAATCAATTTGAGTCCAATCCCACTCTCAATACGATCCGTGTTTCCATGTTGAATTCAATACGGAATGAGATCCATTTGCAATACGCAAGGATCAAGTATAGTAAATTCAAGCTTTTATGTTGGCCACCTGGTTTATGTTGGTGAACCTGTAGAAAATATGTTTCCTGTGCATTTCAAGTTTTGATGTTAGTGGTTGACAGGATCGGATCCAGAGATTCAGTTCGATCTGAATCCGTTTTTTTCAGAAAGTATTCCGTCTAGAGGCAGAACTCAAATCGATTTGAACACAGTGATTCCATGGAAAAATTTCGATCACATCCCACTTCTAAGAAGATCAGATAGAAGGATTTAGTTTGATCTGAAGCCACGTTTCTATGCAGTATACGATCCGCATCAATATGTGAATAAATCAATGAGTAAATTAGAAAAGATATTAAAATACGTGAGTTAGTGCTGCTGGAGTATGTAAATAGCAGGTAGAAGAATGAAGAGTGAGGCTCGTATGGCACAGTGCCAGGTGGTGGCTCGCGACATGCAACAACTCCCCCAGTGTGAAATACCTAGCGTCCCACCTCTGCCACCACTGTCACAAAAATCACTCCAATCCACACTCTACGGTCCTTCATGATATTACAACTCACAACTGTTTACTTCTCATAACCTTGACTCACTCCTTTCACTGTCTTTCTTCACTTTCTGTCTCTGAATCAGCTGACTTTGATAATACAATTACTCAGAACGCATTAAACCTTCTTCACTTTGACGTCACGTAACTTTTACAACAGTATCTGCTCATGTCTATAACTGTAAATCTGTTTCTGCTGTTTCCTCAGTTCCTTATATAGTACGGATGACGTCACACTGTCCTTTCTGGGACTTCTCTCAACACGCCGGCTGACGTACAGTTCTCGCAGACTATTGGAAACCTGTGTTGCCGTTTGGTTGTAGCGTACACAGAGAGTCCCGCTGACGGATCTAGTACGTGGTGTGAAGTAGCTTGGCCTCGGGCGTCGTGTGTTGTGTGCTGCACTCGGCGTCACCATATTAAAGAAGTGACAACATAGCACATAACTGTTTATGGTTGTAAAAAGCATACAGATGTGTGATTCTATATTGCAAATAGTTTCAGAGAAGAAGGGACCTTATCAATTTGCGCATTTTAAAGGTATTTTTTATTTTTCTGGTGGATGAAGTATTTTTGCTTTCTCTACTACGTGTAGTAAGATAGAGGAATTACTGTGTTCCATCCAAAAATTCGATGTCAAGACTTCAACGAAAATATATTTATTGAGGCCCTCTGCAACCCCCCAGGTGTGCCTGTCACTCTGTGGACACCATAACTCAAAAACGGAAAGTCCGTTAAAAACCAAAGCTGGTATTCAGGGATGGGACACGCAGATTTTGAAGAAAATTGCTTCATTCTGAGCTACTCTTTACATGGAAAATTTTTCGAAAATTTTGAGTTTGTTGAAAATAGCTCAAACGGTTTTAATTAAAATGTCATATGTTTGAGATATTTTTATGACAAATGAAATGTATATCTTGAATTTTCTGGCTATAGCCTATGTAGTCGTATTTACTCTGGACGACTTTTGTATAACTGGTAAACCGTTAGCGATAGGCAAAATCTT
>CM060971.1:120787329-120792329 GCA_030765045.1 Tenodera sinensis | reverse complement strand
AATTTATTTAGACATAAATTGTGTATTTTAGCAAGATCTACATTTTTTTCTGCAGTAAGATTTTGTCTATCTCTTACGGTTTACGAGTTGTACAAAAGTCATTCAGAGTAAATACGACTTCAGGGGCTATAGCCAGAAAATTCAAAATATACATTTCATTTTTCATCAAAATATCTGAAACATATGGCATTTTACTCAAAATCGCTGCAGTCATTTTCAAGAATATCAAAATTTTCGAAAAACTTTCCATCTAAACGGTACTTTAGGGTGGAGCAATTTTCTTCAAAATCTTCGTGTCGCATCCTTGAAAGACATTAAACTTAAATAGCAACTTTGGTTTTTAACTGACATTTAATTTTTTCTAAAAATGTTTTTTTTTTTTTTTTTTTTTTTTTTTTCGATTCAGGGGGTCTCGAAACATATATTTCCAGTTTGATCTCGACATCGAGTGTTTGGGTGAAATACAATACTAGCTCTACTTAATCTACGTGATAGAGAAAGTACAAATACTCCTTATTTATGACACATAATAACATTGTCAAATAGCACGTTCCTTAACCTTGTTTATTATCAGTAACCAACGTAGAGATAAACATAAACATGCCAAGGCAAAATAAACAATTACCTACTCTATGGTCAAAGTCACAGAGGAGATAAACGCTCTTACTTTGCTATTCTATGAGGTCTTCGAATTATTCTTATGTTGCCCATGTTCGAGTTATTGCGATTATCGATATGGATGGTGTTACGCGATTTGTGTACGAAATGTTATGGTTCCCAGTATAAAATGGTAATAGAAGCACCTATTTGTTCGTAAAGAAATTGGATTTTATTGAAACCACATAAAATGACATATAACGCCACCAAGTTGTTCAAGAAGCAATGATCGCTTTCTGTGGATAAGTGAACCAATTTGTTCATCAGGTTAGAGCAGGGTTCGCGTTACACTCAACGAGGCCAATTTGCTAAGTTCCCGAAAGTTTGTTAAGTTGCTCAAAGTTCGGTAAATTCTTGAAAGTTGGGTAAGTTGTGGAAAGTTTGCAGAGTTCTCGAAAGTTGGGTAAGTTCGTAATGATTGGCAAGTTCATTAACTTCCCCGGCATTCATTCTGCATGACGAGTAACAAATGTCAATGAAGAACAATTTCAATATAGGCACCTAATTTGTGTCATCTAGCTCCTTGACAAATGGAGATAAATGGTTTATTCGCTCAAACATTGTGTAAAGAATGTCTACGTTAATGTACTCACCTATTTCAGGTTGTTCCCCGGCTGGTTTATGTTGGGACGGTTCAACTTGTGTGTTTGACTCTTCAACAGGTTGCACAGCTTCTTTGCTCGTGTTGCAGCCCATTGTAATAACTACGTTCGTTTGTTCACATACACAGCACCGTCGTCACACGCAGCAGCAGCATGTGCTACAAGGAGGATAGAAGGCGGTGTGTTGCCAGTGCGCAACAGTCGGCAACATCCCAACAACTGACTGTCTACAACATAGGCAGGTGCAGTACAGCCACCCCCCACCGCCCCCAGCCCCTTGCCTCCTCATGCGCACTATCTCATTCACACGCATTTTCTTAATCAATACCACTCTATTCATTCAACATGCTATTGAAAATGGGATTGCATTCAAATCTATCTCATTCCGGATTGAATACCTACTGCTTGAAAACGCGCATGGTATTGAACATAGGATTGGATTCAAGTCAATCTCATTCCGGATTGAATTCAATATGGAAACGCGGATGGTATTGAGAATGGGATTGGACTCAAATCGAATTCAATTCCCCGTAGAAACGCAGTGATTAATAGAGGCGTTATTTTATCACCAATATAATTGAGATTCAGGGGCTCTCAAAACATACATTTCCGGTGAAATGTGTACGTGGAATACAATACTTGCCCTACTTAGCAGTAGAGAAAGATACAAGTGCAACATTCGTCTGCCCCCACTGAAGTTGAACCCCAGGCGTACACGTACTGGTGTAGCGTCGCGGCGCGTCGCGGCGCGTCCCGGCGCCGAGAGGGCGCCCTCTATTCGCCCATTCTACTGCGCCAATACACGCAATTCTACACCTTGCAAATGTAGCGTAGCGTTAACCATTTCCGAGAAATTCCTTGTTATTTGCGTCAGGTTTCAATTTCTAATGATAGATCGTTCATTTTTTCATCTCTTTGCAGTGCAAAGAGAATTCTTTATAGTTTATATACTGAGCAGCTTTAAAACATTTAACTATTACTTAAAGCGTATTTCTTATATTCCCCTTGTACCTGCACGAGAATTCGCAATAAGATAATTTGTACAAATGTTTATCTCAACTAACATGAAGAAGATATAGGAATAAGAGTTCGTAAGTGGTTAGTACAAGAGTAGAGAAAGTCATGTGAGTGGTGAGTCAGGAGGGAAAAACCGTCCCATTACTTTTCCCTCCCTCTCTCCCTCGCACAGTGAGTAAGGGTGCTGCCCTCTGTGACGTGGCAGTGCGCTTGCTTCTTCATGTCTTGCAGTGGCGGCTCTCCTTCCTGGCGCTATATGCAGCTGGACCACTTCCTAATGTTAGATTGTCACGTGACAGCCCCTCAAGTCACTTTGTTTCATTTAAGTCACCTGAGCAACAAGGAATGGCGCAACAATGCTCTGTGTACTACCATTGCATTACCAATGAGTAGCTATTTTTACTTTCTCTACTGGTAGGTAAGTAGGGGAAGTATTGTATTCCACCCAAAAATTCGATGTCGAGATTTCACCGGAAATATATGTTTTGAGGCCCCCTGAATCCAAAAAAGCATTTTTAGAAAAAGGTCCGCGCGCGCGCGTGTGTGTGTGTATGTGTGTGTGTCAGTCTGTGGACAACATAACACAAAAACGAAAAGTAGGTTAAAAACTAAAGTTGGTATTTAAGTTTAATGTCTTTGAAGGATGCGACACGAAGATTTTGAAGAAAATAGCCCAACCCTACATTACTCTTCATATGGAACATTTTTCGAAAATATTTATTTTCTTGAAAATGGCTCTAACGATTTTGATTAAGATGTCATATGTTTGAGATATTTTTATGTCAAATGAAATGTATATGTTGAATTTTCTGGTTATAGTCTATGTAGTCGTATTTACTCTGGACGACTTTTGCATAACTGATAAACCGTTAGAGATAGACCAAATCATACTATACAAAAAATGTAGATCTTGCTAAAACACACAATTTATGTGTGAATAATTTTTCTTCTAGAGTGAACCATTTCGGAGATATTCCTTGTTATTTGTGTGAGTTTCGGAAAACTTAGAACTTTCGTGAAATGGAACATCGTTGTTCATTTTTTTATATGTTAAGCGTGCAAAGAGAACGGAATCTCAAAGCTTTAAAACATTTGACTACCGCACAAAGCCTACTGTATTCTAATATTCCCCTTGTACCTACAAGGAAATAAGCAATAAGATAATTTGTACAAATGTTTATCTCAACTAATACGAAGAAGATACAGGAATAAGAGTTTGTAAGAATGGTTAGTACAAGAGTAGAGAAAGTCATGTGAGTGCAACACATCAGATTTTTACAATACAATATTCAACATGGAAATGCGGATTGTAATGAGAATGGAATTGGACTCAAATTGATTTCAATTGCTCACAGAAAGATAGTAGCTATATTTAGTCGATCGGAGGATTAGTTGCAATGCTTAGCCATACCTGGTAGGTAAATAACGATCGCAACGTAACGGAAGCTTTACCTAAAGTTTCTGACAAGTTCTCTTTGATCGCAGCAGCACGCGAACGCAACATTTATAGGTCGTATTGCAATGTTGCTATTCTGAGTCAAGCTTGTGACGTAATACACACGTTTCGTGCGCGATGCTTTTGTAATGCCTCCACAATCTTCCTTTCTACTTTATTTAGCAACACTACAAGCATTTCCACGTTGAATTCAATCCCGAATGAGATCGATTTGCATACGCAAGGCCCAATCATAAATAATTCAGTTTTATGTTGGTCACTTGGTTTATGTTGACGAACCAGTAAAGGGTAGTTTAGGGTGGGACTATTTTCTTCAAAACCTTCGTGTTGCATCCTTGAAGTATATTAGAAACAAACACACACGGATTATTTACTATTTACTATACTAGTAAACTCAAGTGAAATGAATAAACTACAAGTTGTACAAAGATGTTTATTTACCTATGTGTTGCAAGTTCTATTTGGTGAGGTAGTACATGAGTGTGTTCTTTAAGAATGTTAAGGCGACGTATACGATGAGGATGAGAAGAGCGGCGCCGAAGAGTAGGGCTAGCAGCACGTCCAGGAGCAGATCGCTGTACCAGGGTAGGTCGGCGACCACTCCCTTGGACAGCACGTTGCCATGCCTTAGCACAAACTCTACCCAGTACGTCGCTGTCTCCCTCGGGCTATGAATACGGTCATTGAACTTGATGGACGCCGACACTGCCTTCTCCTTGTAACTGAAAATTAAAATAGCTATCATATGGCATAACAATTGTGATATCATGCGTGATAAATTGTTTTAAAAAGAAATAAAACACATTTCAAACGATATAAGGGAACAATTTAGCCAAAAAGTAACATAACCAGGCACCGCGCAAGCTCTGACTGAAGCTATGCGCCTCAACATGGCGCCCAACGTGGGGCTAGTTCAACATAAGGTGTTTTCTTACGTCGGATCATGTAGAACAGTGTTGATAGCGTTGAGTATGGTGTCGTTGGTGAGTGTGTGGTAGTCCAGCCGTACACCATATCCTTGTTGAACAGCTGTCGTAGCGATTAGTCTCTGGTCGCCGTAGAAAGGTATGACTACGACAGGTACACCAAAATGTACCGCCTCCTGCATACCTAGAAGTCCTCCATGAGCCACGAACACACGTACAGCATCATGAGCTGTAACATTATCTTATTTACACTACCTATTCATTATGATCAGCCATCTATTAAGGTAAATTCAATTTGCAGGCTTTGAAATAAACAAAACGCAATCCACTGAATTTAGTTTT
>CM060971.1:120694829-120782329 GCA_030765045.1 Tenodera sinensis | reverse complement strand
GCAGTGTTTGCAATTCTGATTGCTTGTTAATGCACCCTAGTGACTTTCACCTTGTAGAGACAACCAATATCATTGGCTAGAACGTATGGTTGTTTAATCTTCCTTGTCTTTGTTACAGGGTTCACATCCTAAGGTTGGTAGTGAGATGTCATGTTCCTCGTAGCTCCTACGACCGTAGTGCTTCCAAATACTCATGCTTTGTGGAATGTCTCTTTTCATTTATTAATACCTGTAGTATTCAGTAAATCGTAAAAATTACAATAATGATTAATAATAGTAATAATAATAACAACAACAATAATAATAATAATGATAATAATAATGGTGGTGGCGGTGGCGATGGTGATGATAATGATAATGATAATAATAGTGATGGTGCTGGTGGTGTTTTTTTGGGGGGGTGATTAACGTCCTCCAACATTGTGTCATCGGACGAATGAATGAAATGAAATGGGTGAAATGATGCTCAAATGAGCCCGAGGTCCATGGAGCTTTAAGTTATCCGACATTCATCTTCTCACGGTAGGGAAAACCTCGGAAAAAAACTTACCCGGATAACTTACCAAAGCGAGATTCGAACTCGCGACCTCTTGAACGTGAGGCAGACACGCTAACCATCACGCTACCGAGGTGGGCATGTGTTGGTGGTGGTGGCAGCGGCGGCGATGGTGGTGGTGGTGGTGGTGGCAGCGGCGATGGTGGTGGTGGTGATGGTGGCAGCGGCGATGGTAGTGGTGGTGATGGTGGTGGTGGTGGCAGCGGCGGCGATGGTAGTGGTGGTGATGGTGGTGGTGGTGGTGGCAGCGGCGGCGATGGTGGTGGTGGTGATGGTAGTGGTGGTGATGGTGGTGGTGGTGGCAGCGGCGGCGATGGTGGTGGTGGTGGTGGTGGTGATGATGGTGGTGGTGGTGGCGATGGTGGTGGTGGTGATGGTGGTGGTGGCAGCGGCGGCGATGGTGGTGGTGGTGATGGTGGTGGTGGTGATGATGGTGGCAGCGGCGGCGATGGTGGTGGTGGTGATGGTGGTGGTGGTGGTGATGGTGGCAGCGGCGATGGTAGTGGTGGTGATGGTGGTGGTGGCAGCGGCGGCGATGGTAGTGGTGGTGATGGTGGCAGCGGCGATGGTAGTGGTGGTGATGGTGGCAGCGGCGGCGATGGTAGTGGTGGTGATGGTGGCAGCGGCGATGGTAGTGGTGGTGGTGGTGGCAGCGGCGGCGATGGTGGTGGTGGTGATGGTGGCAGCGGCGATGGTAGTGGTGGTGATGGTGGCAGCGGCGGCGATGGTAGTGGTGGTGATGGTGGCAGCGGCGATGGTAGTGGTGGTGGTGGTGGCAGCGGCGATGGTAGTGGTGGTGATGGTGGTGGTGGTGGCAGCGGCGGCGATGGTGGTGGTGGTGATGGTGGCAGCGGCGATGGTAGTGGTGGTGATGGTGGCAGCGGCGGCGATGGTAGTGGTGGTGATGGTGGCAGCGGCGATGGTAGTGGTGGTGGTGGTGGCAGCGGCGGCGATGGTAGTGGTGGTGATGGTGGCAGCGGCGATGGTAGTGGTGGTGGTGGTGGCAGCGGCGATGGTAGTGGTGGTGATGGTGGTGGTGGTGGCAGCGGCGGCGATGGTGGTGGTGGTGATGGTGGCAGCGGCGATGGTAGTGGTGGTGATGGTGGCAGCGGCGGCGATGGTAGTGGTGGTGATGGTGGCAGCGGCGATGGTAGTGGTGGTGGTGGCAGCGGCGGCGATGGTAGTGGTGGTGATGGTGGCAGCGGCGATGGTAGTGGTGGTGGTGGTGGCAGCGGCGGCGATGGTAGTGGTGGTGATGGTAGCGGCGGCGATGGTGGTGGTGGTGATGGTGGCAGCGGCGATGGTAGTGGTGGTGATGGTGGCAGCGGCGATGGTGGTGGTGGTGATGGTGGCAGCGGCGATGGTGGTGGTGGTGATGGTGGCAGCGGCGATGGTGGTGGTGGTGATGGTGGCAGCGGCGGCGATGGTAGTGGTGGTGATGGTGGCAGCGGCGATGGTGGTGGTGGTGATGGTGGCAGCGGCGATGGTGGTAGTGGTGATGGTGGCAGCGGCGATGGTAGTGGTGGTGGTGGTGGCAGCGGCGGCGATGGTGGTGGTGGTGATGGTGGCAGCGGCGATGGTAGTGGTGGTGATGGTGGCAGCGGCGGCGATGGTAGTGGTGGTGATGGTGGCAGCGGCGATGGTAGTGGTGGTGGTGGTGGCAGCGGCGATGGTAGTGGTGGTGATGGTGGTGGTGGCAGCGGCGGCGATGGTGGTGGTGGTGATGGTGGCAGCGGCGATGGTAGTGGTGGTGATGGTGGCAGCGGCGGCGATGGTAGTGGTGGTGATGGTGGCAGCGGCGATGGTAGTGGTGGTGGTGGTGGCAGCGGCGGCGATGGTAGTGGTGGTGATGGTGGCAGCGGCGATGGTAGTGGTGGTGGTGGCAGCGGCGATGGTAGTGGTGGTGATGGTGGTGGTGGTGGCAGCGGCGGCGATGGTGGTGGTGGTGATGGTGGCAGCGGCGATGGTAGTGGTGGTGATGGTGGCAGCGGCGGCGATGGTAGTGGTGGTGATGGTGGCAGCGGCGATGGTAGTGGTGGTGGTGGTGGCAGCGGCGGCGATGGTAGTGGTGGTGATGGTGGCAGCGGCGATGGTAGTGGTGGTGGTGGTGGCAGCGGCGGCGATGGTGGTGGTGGTGATGGTGGCAGCGGCGATGGTGGTGGTGGTGATGGTGGCAGCGGCGATGGTGGTGGTGGTGATGGTGGCAGCGGCGATGGTGGTGGTGATGGTGGCAGCGGCGATGGTAGTGGTGGTGATGGTAGCGGCGGCGATGGTGGTGGTGGTGATGGTGGCAGCGGCGATGGTAGTGGTGGTGATGGTGGCAGCGGCGATGGTAGTGGTGGTGATGGTGGCAGCGGCGATGGTAGTGGTGGTGATGGTAGCGGCGGCGATGGTGGTGGTGGTGATGGTGGCAGCAGCGATGGTGGTGGTGGTGATGGTGGCAGCGGCGATGGTAGTGGTGGTGATGGTGGCAGCGGCGGCGATGGTAGTGGTGGTGATGGTGGCAGCGGCGATGGTAGTGGTGGTGGTGGTGGCAGCGGCGGCGATGGTAGTGGTGGTGGTGGTGGCAGCAGCGGCGATGGTAGTGGTGGTGATGGTGGCAGCGGCGATGGTAGTGGTGGTGATGGTGGCAGCGGCGATGGTAGTGGTGGTGATGGTGGCAGCGGCGGCGATGGTAGTGGTGGTGATGGTGGCAGCGGCGGCGATGGTAGTGGTGGTGATGGTGGCAGCGGCGATGGTAGTGGTGGTGATGGTGGCAGCGGCGATGGTAGTGGTGGTGATGGTGGCAGCGGCGGCGATGGTAGTGGTGGTGATGGTGGCAGCGGCGGCGATGGTAGTGGTGGTGATGGTGGCAGCGGCGATGGTGGTGGTGGTGATGGTGGCAGCGGCGATGGTAGTGGTGGTGATGGTGGCAGCGGCGGCGATGGTAGTGGTGGTGATGGTGGCAGCGGCGATGGTAGTGGTGGTGGTGGCAGCGGCGGCGATGGTAGTGGTGGTGATGGTGGCAGCGGCGATGGTAGTGGTGGTGGTGGCAGCGGCGGCGATGGTAGTGGTGGTGATGGTGGCAGCGGCGATGGTAGTGGTGGTGGTGGCAGCGGCGGCGATGGTAGTGGTGGTGATGGTGGCAGCGGCGATGGTAGTGGTGGTGGTGGCAGCGGCGGCGATGGTAGTGGTGGTGATGGTGGCAGCGGCGATGGTAGTGGTGGTGATGGTGGCAGCGGCGATGGTAGTGGTGGTGATGGTGGTGGTGGTGGCAGCGGCGGCGATGGTAGTGGTGGTGATGGTGGCAGCGGCGATGGTAGTGGTGGTGATGGTGGTGGTGGCAGCGGCGGCGATGGTAGTGGTGGTGATGGTGGCAGCGGCGATGGTAGTGGTGGTGATGGTGGTGGTGGCAGCGGCGGCGATGGTGGTGGTGGTGATGGTGGTGATGGTGGCAGCGGCGGCGATGGTAGTGGTGGTGATGGTGGTGGTGGCAGCGGCGGCGATGGTAGTGGTGGTGATGGTGGTGGTGGCAGCGGCGGCGATGGTAGTGGTGGTGGTGGTGGTGATGGTGGCAGCGGCGATGGTAGTGGTGGTGATGTTGGTGGTGGTGGCAGCGGCGGCGATGGTAGTGGTGGTGATGGTGGCAGCGGCGATGGTAGTGGTGGTGATGTTGGTGGTGGTGGCAGCGGCGGCGATGGTAGTGGTGGTGATGGTGGCAGCGGCGATGGTAGTGGTGGTGATGGCAGCGGCGGCGATGGTAGTGGTGGTGATGGTGGCAGCGGCGATGGTAGTGGTGGTGATGGCAGCGGCGGCGATGGTAGTGGTGGTGATGGTGGCAGCGGCGATGGTAGTGGTGGTGATGGTGGTGGTGGTGGCAGCGGCGATGGTAGTGGTGGTGATGGTGGTGGTGGTGGCAGCGGCGATGGTAGTGGTGGTGATGGTGGTGGTGGTGGCGGCGGCGGTGGTGGTGGTGGCAGCGGCGGCGGTGGTGGTGGTGGCAGCGGCGGCGATGGTAGTGGTGGTGGTGATGGCAGCGGCGGCGATGGTAGTGGTGGTGGTGATAGTGGCGGCGGCGATGGTAGTGGTGGTGGTGGCAGCGGCGGCGATGGTAGTGGTGGTGGCGGTGATAGTGGTGGTGGCGATGGTGGTGGTGGCGATGGTGGTGGTGGCGATGGTGGTGGTGGCAGCGGCGGCGATGGTAGTGGTGGTGGTGATAGTGGCGGCGGCGATGGTAGTGGTGGTGGTGGTGGTGGCGATGGTGGTGGTGGCAGCGGCGGCGATGGTGGTGGTGGCGATGGTGGTGGTGGCAGCGGCGGCGATGGTGGTGGCGGCGATGGTGGTGGTGGCGATGGTGGTGGTGGCGGTGGTGGTGGTGGCAGCGGCGGCGATGGTAGTGGTGGTGGTGATGGCAGCGGCGGCGATGGTAGTGGTGGTGGTGGTGATAGTGGCGGCGGCGATGGTAGTGGTGGTGGTGGCAGCGGCGGCGATGGTAGTGGTGGTGGTGGCAGCGGCGGCGATGGTGGTGGTGGCGATGGTGGTGGTGGCGGTGGTGGTGGCGGTGATGATGACGAATAACAACACTGAATAAGCATATGAGGTTACCTATATCAGCTCCAAGGTTGCTCTTCTTTGTGGTTAGTTTCTGAGTGTGAGATCTCGTTTCCAGTTTATACGAGTAGGTAATGTGTTCAGAATCACAATCAAGTGATAGATAGATCCATGCAAATTGCCATCATCAGCGCAAGGTGGACGATGTCTTTTGCTGGTGTCCAACTGTGGCAAAGCGATATTACACAGGTAAGTGGGAGAAACACGTGTGACAGACAGATGGACAGACAGACAGACACATAGACAGATAGATCCATGCAAATTGCCATCATCAGCGCAAGGTGGACGATGTCTTTTGCTGGTGTCCAACTGTGGCAAAGCGATATTACACAGGTAAGCGGGAGAAACACGTGTGACTAGGTGCGCAGGGAGAACCTTGCTCCACATAACTAACTGCTCACTATTCATTCTTGCATCCAGAGAAATGTCGCTTCAGCTAACAGTCGAGTAAGGTGTAATGCCATGTTCCTGACCTTTGATCGGGTAGATCTCCCACAAAGGATTAGGTCAGGGTATGAATCCATTGGAGTTAGGCCTTTCATCCCGAACCCCCTCATATGTTTCAAGTGCTAGCGCTTTGGACATACAAACGAGCTTTGTAAGGGACAAGCTACATGCCCTCATTGTGGAGATGAATTCCACGATGGTGCATGTACTGCAGCTCCATCATGCGTGAACTGCAGAAGTGAACATCTATCTAGTTTCCGAGATTGCCCCCGTTTTGTAGAGCAGAAAGCGATCCAAGGGATACTAGTTAGAGAGAAGGTGTCCTTCTCCAGACTCCGGAACCTCTTTCGTATACGCAAACCCTCTGCTCCAAGCTCCGGTACCTATTGCTCAGTACCGAGGCGAGAGATCGCAACGCAGACCAGCGATATAAATGGGGCAACAATTTCAGAAGACACTTGTAGCTCGTAGCTCTATTCCAAAGCCCTCAACATCAGCGTGCACATCTGTATCAACCTGTGCAAAATCTTTGGGTGAAAAAATACAAGTGTTAGCTACCAACGAAAACGTTAAACTCAACATGAAGACTAGCAAACCTGCAATGTATAATGCCGCACCGATAAAGTTTAAGAAGAGCTACACAAAGAATGACTTCCTCGAGGAAGATAAGTCTTATCCCGGGATATAAGAGTTCACGAACATCTTGAAGATCCTCTTCTGGGGAATCTTCAGCATCTTTCATCTTCGCCGGTCCCCGTTAGCAACCGGTTTCAGACACTCGAACCCAATTTCGCTATGGAAACGCGGACGTCCTCAGCAGAGGACATGGAGGCAGACGAATCTGCCCACATCGGGAGAACGCCAGTGGAAAAGAGGCTCCAAAAAGCGTCGGAGAAGAATGTCAGGATTTGAAACGTTTCAAATCCTGACATATATATGCTCTTTTTCTTTTATGCTTTTTTGACATATTTAACACCTTGTTTAATTCTGGCTATTGCCACTCTGTTTTATATATATTCTCTTTTTGCTAGTAATTTTATTTTCGATTGAAATTTTTATCTGGCTTTTGCCATGAAATGCTTTTTAAGGGCGCTGATGACCATGCAGCTGAGTGCCCTTAAACCTACATCTCCTCCTTATAACGCAGTAGGACTCCGTGAAGGAATTTAGCGCATGCGCAGGAATGTTATTATGCTCAGGTCCTACATCCCAGTACACAGATGACTAAAGGGTCACATACATTCCGTATTAAGATACGAAAACGAATGTTAACAAATTATCACAACCGTTCGTTCTCAAACTTCGACGCTCTCTAGCGTCCAAACCGTGCATTTCCGGACAGACAGGCGTTCCTATTTGAAGTCCAATCAGTTTGCCATCCCGTACAACATACTAACTGCTGTCGGTGCTTTTTTGGGACACCAGTATATTATGATGGGAAGGGGACGGTGTGGGTGAAATAAACTTACCTTCTCGCACCACTCCATGCACCAAGGCCCAAAAAACATAAACGATCCAATGATTTGCAGCGCTGTGTAGTCGAAAGTGGTAACGTCGGCGCCGTCCACTAAAGGAGGCAAAGATCCAGCAATAGAAATGTAGTGGGATACGTTGTGACTGGGTGCAAAGTGCGACACCAAGGTCACGTGGTGTCCCCCTGGCGGAGAGGGCTTGTAGTATGGCTTCAAATGGCGCGAAGTTGCTGCGGCCTTGATAGTGTGCCAGGGCGAGGATGCGAGCGGCATTGCCAACACCTGATATCGCCAACAGCACCAGCACTAGAAGCATCTGAAACCCAACCCACGTATTGGAACCCTCTGAATTCCTCACAAAACATGTAAATGAGGCCTTCAAACATTTTAAATTTACAAAGCCATAACATTAACTTTCGAAATACAAATTAATGGCTGTCTTCCATTTCTAGATTTAAAGGCCATACAATACAACAATAAATTGAATTTTACAATTCATAGAAAGTTAACACATACTAATAATTACATTTAAAAAATCTGATGTGTTACACTCACATAACTTTTTCTAAAAAATCGTATTCTTGTATCTAATAGAGAGATATATTGTAAGGTATTATGAAGCAGGTTATTCTTTAAGCTCGTGTAGGGCTAGGTCATGCACCCGCAGTCATCGCTGAGCGAGGTTCAGGCATATAAACCCCGAGTGCTACACGAATCCACGTCGCTCTGATGTTGGAAAGGCCAGCAGGGCAGGCAGGACATCGTCTCTAACCTGGCCTGGACGCGCGTCTTAAGGTACCTAACCTAAACAGTTCCATACTTCACAGAACGGCTTGCTTGCGTGCTTGCTCTTCTCCCATCCTATTTAACTGTATTGCAATTCTATTTGTTGACCTGTGTTGGTACCACGAGTTGCTCAACCCACCCCGCTAAGCTCCCATGTTATGTCCCGTCACACACCCTTCCAAGGCAGGGTGTCACAATATTTGTACCAACTATTTTATTGCTAATTTTCTTACAGGTACAAGGGAAATATGAGAATACAGTAGGCTTTGAGCGACAGTCCAATGTTTTAAAGCTTTGAAATTCCACTCTCCTTGTACGGCCAAGAAATAAAAAGTGAATAACGGCCTTCCATATGGGAAAAGTTTAAGTATTCTAAAAGTCACACAAACAACAACGAATATATCCGAAATGGTTCACCATTCAGAAAAAAAAAAAAAAAAAAAAAAATCATTTGGATATAACTTGTGTGGCGCCGTGGACGAGCAGTTAGACCACTCGTCTATCACCAAGGCGGTCTGGGTTCGATCTCAAGGACACCCCTGTGGTATTCGTGGTGGACTAAACGCCGTCTCGGCGGGTTTCTGCGGGTTCTCTGGTTTCCCCCGCCACTCATTCCACCACTTGCTCCATCATCACCTTCCAATTCAACAATTTCGCCTACATTTCATATCCTCTTCCTCACTCTCATACCTGGTGCTTGGCTGACCACTCACTTCCAGGTGTTCACTCTGTCCGGTACATAGGTTCCTGTGTTCGCTGACAGACGTCTGACTCTAGACACTGTCTTGTAAGTCCTACATAAGGGGAGGGTAATCACTTCCTCACTCTCACACTTGCAGGTGTTCACTCTGTCTGGTACATAGGTTCCTGTGTTCGCTGACAGACGTCTGACTCTAGACACTGTCTTGTAAGTCCTACATAAGGGGAGGGTAATCACTTCCTCACTCTCACACTTGCAGGTGTTCACTCTGTCTGGTACATAGGTTCCTGTGTTCGCTGACAGACGTCTGACCCTAGACACTGTCTTGTAAGTCCTACATAAGGGGAGGGTAATCACTTCCTCACTTTCATACTTGCAGGTGTTCACTCTGGTACATAGGTTCCTGTGTTCCCTGACAGGCGTCTGACTCTAGACACTGTCTTGTAAGTCCTACATAAGGAGAGGGTAATCACTTCCTCATTCTCATACTTGCAGGTGTTCACTCTGTCTGGTACATAGGTTCCTGTGTTCCCTGACAGGCGTCTGACTCTAGACACTGTCTTGTAAGTCCTACATACGGGGAGGGTAATCACTTCCTCACTCTCATATTTGCAGGTGTTCACTCTGTCTGGTACATAGGTTCCTGTGTTCCCTGACAGACGTCTGACTCTAGACACTGTCTTGTAAGTCCTACATAAGGGGAGGGTAATCGCTTCCTCACTCTCATACTTGCAGGTGTTCACTCTGTCTGGTACATAGGTTCCTGTGTTCCCTGACAGACGTCTGACCCTAGACACTGTCTTGTAAGTCCTACATAAGGGGAGGGTAATCACTTCCTCACTCTCATACTTGCAGGTGTTCACTCTGGTACATAGGTTCCTGTGTTCCCTGACAGACGTCTGACTCTAGACACTGTCTTGTAAGTCCTACATAAGGGGAGGATAATCACTTCCTCACTCTCATACTTGCAGGTGTTCACTCTGTCTGGTACATAGGTTCCTGTGTTCCCTGACAGACGTCTGACTCTAGACACTGTCTTGTAAGTCCTACATAAGGGGAGGATAATCACTTCCTCACTCTCATACTTGCAGGTGTTCACTCTGTCTGGTACATAGGTTCCTGTGTTCCCTGACAGACGTCTGACTCTAGACACTGACTTGTAAGTCCTACATACGGGGAGGGTAATCATTTCCTCACTCTCATACTTGCAGGTGTTCACTCTGTCTGGTACATAGGTTCCTGTGTTCCCTGACAGACGTCTCACTCTAGACACTGTCTTGTAAGTCCTACATAAGGGGAGGATAATCACTTCCTCACTCTCATACTTGCAGGTGTTCACTCTGTCTGGTACATAGGTTCCTGTGTTCCCTGACAGACGTCTGACTCTAGACACTGACTTGTAAGTCCTACATACGGGGAGGGTAATCATTTCCTCACTCTCATACTTGCAGGTGTTCACTCTGTCTGGTACATAGGTTCCTGTGTTCCCTGACAGACGTCTGACTCTAGACACTGTCTTGTAAGTCCTACATAAGGGGAGGGTAATCACTTCCTCACTCTCATACTTGCAGGTGTTCACTCTGTCTGGTACATAGGTTCCTGTGTTCCCTGACAGACGTCTGACTCTAGACACTGTCTTGTAAGTCCTACATAAGGGGAGGGTAATCACTTCCTCACTCTCATACTTGCAGGTGTTCACTCTGTCTGGTACATAGGTTCCTGTGTTCCCTGACAGACGTCTGACTCTAGACACTAACTTGTAAGTCCTACATAAGGGGAGGGTAATCACTTCCTCACTCTCATACTTGCAGGTGTTCACTCTGTCTGGTACATAGGTTCCTGTGTTCCCTGACAGACGTCTGACTCTAGACACTGTCTTGTAAGTCCTACATAAGGGGAGGGTAATCACTTCCTCACTCTCATACCTGCAGGTGTTCACTCTGGTACATAGGTTCCTGTGTTCCCTGACAGACGTCTGACTCTAGACACTGTCTTGTAAGTCCTACATAAGGGGAGGGTAATCACTTCCTCACTCTCATACCTGCAGGTGTTCACTCTGGTACATAGGTTCCTGTGTTCCCTGACAGACGTCTGACTCTAGACACTAACTTGTAAGTCCTACATAAGGGGAGGGTAATCACTTCCTCACTCTCATACTTGCAGGTGTTCACTCTGTCTGGTACATAGGTTCCTGTGTTCCCTGACAGACGTCTGACTCTAGACACTGTCTTGTAAGTCCTACATAAGGGGAGGGTAATCACTTCCTCACTCTCATACTTGCAGGTGTTCACTCTGTCTGGTACATAGGTTCCTGTGTTCCCTGACAGACGTCTGACTCTAGACACTAACTTGTAAGTCCTACATAAGGGGAGGGTAATCACTTCCTCACTCTCATACTTGCAGGTGTTAACTCTGTCTGGTACATAGGTTCCTGTGTTCCCTGACAGACGTCTGACCCTAGACACTGTCTTGTAAGTCCTACATAAGGGGAGGGTAATCACTTCCTCACTCTCATACTTGCAGGTGTTCACTCTGTCTGGTACATAGGTTCCTGTGTTCCCTGACGGACGTCTGACTCTAGACACTGTCTTGTAAGTCCTACATAAGGGGAGGGTAATCACTTCCTCACTCTCATACTTGCAGGTGTTCACTCTGTCTGGTACATAGGTTCCTGTGTTCCCTGACAGACGTCTGACTCTAGACACTGTCTTGTAAGTCCTACATAAGGGGAGGGTAATCACTTCCTCACTCTCATACTTGCAGGTATTCACTCTGTCTGGTACATAGGTTCCTGTGTTCCCTGACAGACGTCTGACTCTAGACACTGTCTTGTAAGTCCTACATAAGGGGAGGGTAATCAGATAAAGGAGCATATAACATGTGTTTTAACGAGATCTATATTTTTCTATAGTAAGATTTGGTGTATCTCTTACAATTTACTAAGTTATGAAAATGTTATTAAGAGTAAAGAACACTATAAAGGCTATAGACACAATTCAGAATATACGTTTCATTTGTCATTAAAATATCTTAAACTTACAGTATTTTGAAAAGTCTTTAACCATTTTTGAGAAAAATGTCTCATTTATACACATATACACACACATGAACACACTCAAGCGCGCACGCGGACCTCTTTTAAAAATGGTTTCTTTGATTTCAGAGGACCTCGAAACGTATATTTCGGGTGAAATCTCGACATGTAATTTTTGAGTGGAATACAATACTTCCATACTTACTATACGTAGTAGAGAAAGTACAAAAATAAGTGAAGCCTATTGTCTACAAATTTGTAGATTTATTTTGCTTTACTGTTAATAACTTGAGTATTTTCATTGGAAAATAACGTAGTTTATAAAATGCCTGTGTTTTGTCTCTATTAAGACTAAAACCTAAAACTAAGCCCCGGCACAACAGCCAATGAAGAGTTAAGCCTTACCGCCCAGCCGCTGCGTCCCCCACCTCGGCCCACTACAGGCGTCATTGGTAGGGTCCCGGTCCCGGTCCCTCCCGGCCAGTTAGGCGCTCTTCACGACCTTGGGCCGCTACTTTTCTATCAAGTGGCCCCTCAATTGGTCCTCCCGTGACCTAACGAGGCTGAGTGCACCCCGTGCCAGGCCTCCCAGAGGTACCGGGATCGAATCCGGGCCATCCGCGCCAGAGGCAAGCGCGCTACCATGTGTCTACCACTTTCCCCATTACGTACATTAATTTGGGGAAGTATTGTGGAGATAGATTAGATTAGATTGCGTTCAGCGAGTTCACAAGTAGCCGTGGAGGCTGCTGAACATTGAACATGTCAATTGAGATGTACAAAACAGTCAATAAATATACAGAATGAGCACATAAAACTCATTATATACAGGAACAAAAAAGAAAGAAACAAACAAACAACAAAGGGGATAATGGAAACAATCAAAACTTACTTGCAATTTGTCAGATAAGAATTGAATCTTGTGTTAAATTTACACTAGGCATATCCAGCCATATTCCACTGTTTAGTTGTAATATAATAATAATAATTCAGTTATAATATAATTAGCAATGAATGGCATCTTTTGTTAGATGGTTCTATACGTACATATACATTTGAGTAGCTTTCACACAGGCATCAGAAGCAGGGCTTTGTCACTGAAGAAGCTACAGATCACTTAGAGAGTTACATAAGCTTTCACACAGGCATCAGAAGCAGGGATTTGTCACTGAAGAAGCTACAGATCACTTACACAGTTACATAAGCTTTCACACAGGCATCAGAAGCAGGGACTTGTCACTGAAGAAGCTACAGATCACTTAGAGAGTTACATAAGCTTTCACACAGGCATCAGAAGCAGGGACTTGTCACTGAAGAAGCTACAAATGACTTACAGAGTTACATAAGCTTTCACACAGGCATCAGAAGCAGGGATTTGTTACTGAAGAAGCTACAGATGACTTACAGAGTTACATAAGCTTTCACACAGGCATCAGAAGCAGGGATTTGTCACTGAAGAAGCTACAGATCACTTAGAGAGTTACATAAGCTTTCACACAGGCATCAGAAGCAGGGATTTGTTACTGAAGAAGCTACAGATCACTTACAGAGTTACATAAGCTTTCACACATGCATCAGAAGCAGGGATTTGTTACTGAAGAAGCTACAGATCACTTACACAGTTACATAAGCTTTCACACAGGCATCAGAAGCAGGGACTTGTCACTGAAGAAGCTACAGATCACTTACACAGTTACATAAGCTTTCACACAGGCATCAGAAGCAGGGATTTGTTACTGAAGAAGCTACAGATGACTTACAGAGTTACATAAGCTTTTACACAGGCATCAGAAGCAGGGATTTGTCACTGAAGAAGCTACAGATCACTTAGAGAGTTACATAAGCTTTCACACAGGCATCAGAAGCAGGGATTTGTTACTGAAGAAGCTACAGATCACTTACAGAGTTACATAAGCTTTCACACAGGCATCAGGAGCAGGGATTTGTCACTGAAGAAGCTACAGAATCACTTAGAGAGTTACATAAGCTTTCACACAGGCATCAGAAGCAGGGATTTGTCACTGAAGAAGCTACAGAATCACTTAGAGAGTTACATAAGCTTTCACACAGGCATCTGAAGCAGGGATTTGTTACTGAAGAAGCTACAGATCACTTACACAGTTACATAAGCTTTCACACAGGCATCAGGAGCAGGGATTTGTCACTGAAGAAGCTACAGAATCACTTAGAGAGTTACATAAGCTTTCACACAGGCATCAGAAGCAGGGATTTGTCACTGAAGAAGCTACAGATCACTTACAGAGTTACATAAGCTTTCACACAGGCATCAGAAGCAGGGATTTGTCATTGGAGAAGCTACAGATCACTTAGAGAGTTACATAAGCTTTCACACAGGCATCAAAAGCAGGGATTTGTCACTGAAGAAGCTACAGAATCACTTAGAGAGTTACATAAGCTTTCACACAGGCATCAGAAGCAGGGATTTGTCACTGGAGAAGCTACAGCTCACTTAGAGAGTTACATAAGCTTTCACACAGGCATCAGAAGCAGGGATTTGTCACTGGAGAAGCTACAGCTCACTTAGAGAGTTACATAAGCTTTCACACAGGCATCAGAAGCAGGGATTTGTCACTGGAGAAGCTACAGCTCACTTAGAGAGTTACATAAGCTTTCACACAGGCATCAGAAGCAGGGATTTGTCACTGAAGAAGCTACAGATCACTTACACAGTTACATAAGCTTTCACACAGGCATCAGAAGCAGGGATTTGTCACTGAAGAAGCTACAGAATCACTTACACAGTTACATAAGCTTTCACACAGGCATCAGGAGCAGGGATTTGTTACTGAAGAAGCTACAGATCACTTAGAGAGTTACATAAGCTTTCACACTATGATTTGTCATTTAGGTTACCTTATTACCTTATGAGTTAGAAACTAGTTACAAAACTACATAAGCATTAACAGGAACAGGAAACATATACAAATGTTTAAGAGTACCTGAATCCGAAAAAAAGAACGTATTTTTAGAAAAAAACTTCGTGTGTGTCTGTGAACAGCAAACTCACAGACGAAAAGTCTGTTAGAAACCAAATTTGGATTTAAGTTTATCTTTTAAGGATACGATACGGAGGTTTTGAAGAAAATTGCTCCACCCCAAGCTACCCTTTGTATGGAATATCTTCCTTAAAGTTTGATTTTCTCGAAAATGGCTAATACGTTTGATTAAAATGGCATATGTTTAACATATCTTAATGGAAAATAAAATTTATATTTTCAATTTTCGGGCTATTGCCCATGTAGTCCTGTTTACTCTGGATGAATGTTTCATAACTGGTAAACCATAAGAGATACACCAAATCTTACTATAGATCTCCTTAAAACACACAAGCTATGTATAAATGCATTTGTATATTGATTGAAGTATTTTGGATATATTCTTTGTTATTTGTGTGAGTTTTGCAATACATTAACTTTTCTCAACTGGAAGATCGCTATTCACGTTTTTATCTCTTGGCCGTGCAACTCTCAAAGGCTCCATAGAACGTCCAGCTTTGAAAGACTTGACTAATGCCCAAAACCTACATACTGTATTCCATAAGATAATTTGTACAAATGTTTATCTCAACTAACATGAAGAAGATATAGGAATAAGAGTTTGTAAGAATGGTTAGTACAAGAGTAGAGAAAGTCATGTGACTGCAACACACAGGTTTACAAGCGACGTTTGCAACTGAAATGTGTGTTCCGGAGTGTGAGAAAGATCATACGGAGTCACAAATATTGCAGATATTACTAAATGAAAAGAGTATGGAGTATAGACTCACCGTCCTCATGTTCCCTGAGACACACTCAAACTGACTGACCGGTCTTATCAAACACACCGAGGTTAACTGCTTACCTCCAGATAACGCGGACAACATTTCAATATACTTACACCAAATACGTCAACTCTTGTATTCCGCACAAACGTTTAATACACAAAGGGTCCGTGTCTGTGTGGGTGTATGTGTGTGGGTGTATGTCTGCGTGTATGTGTGTGGGTGTATGTCTGCGTGTATGTGTGTGGGTGTATGTCTGCGTGTATGTGTGTGGGTGTATGTCTGCGTGTATGTGTGTGGGTGTATGTCTGCGTGTATGTGTGTGGGTGTATGTCAGTGTGTATGTGTGTTGGGTGTATGTCTGTGTGCATGTGTGTGGGTGTGCCTGTGTGGGTGTATGTGTGTGGGTGTGTGGATGTGTGTGGGTGTATGTCTGTGTATGTGTGTGGGTGTGACTGTGTGGGTGTATGTCTGTGTGGATGTGTGTGGGTGTATGTGTGTTGGTGTGTGTCTGTGTGGGTGTGTCTGTGTGGGTGTGTTTGTGGGTGTATGTGTGTGGGTGTGACTGCGTGGGTGTGTGTGTGGGTGTATGTCTGTGTGTATGTGCGTGGGTGTGTCTGTGTGGGTGTATGTCTGTGTGTATGTGTGTGGGTGTGTCTGTGTGGGTGTGTCTGTGTGGGTGTATGTGTGTGTGGGTGTGTCTGTGTGGGTGTATGTCTGTGTGAGTGTCCGTGCGTATGTGTCTGTGAGTGTGTATGTCTGGTGGGGGTGTGTGTCTGTGTGGGTGTATGTCTGTGTGTATTTGTGAGTGTGTCTTTGCGGATGTGTGCCTGTGTGGGTGTGCCTGTGTGGGTGTATGTTTGTGTGTATGTGTATTTCTGAGTGGATGTGTGTGGGTGTATGTCCTTGTGTATGTGTGGGTGTCAGTGGGTGTATGTCTATATGGGTGTATCTATGGGTGTATGTCTGTGTGGGTGTATGCCGATGTGGGTGTATGCCTGTGTGGGTGTATGTCTGTGTGTATGTGTGTAAGTGTATGTCTGTGTGGGTGTATGTCTGTGCATGTGTGTGGGTGTGCCTGTGTGGGTGTATGTGTGTGGGTGTGTGTGGGTGTGTGTCTGTGTGTGGGTGTATGTCTGTGTGGATGTGTGTGGGTGTATGTGTGTTGGTGTGTGTCTGTGTGGATGTGCCTGTGTGGGTGTGTTTGTGGGTGTATGTGTGTGGGTGTGACTGGGTGTGTGTGTCTGTGTGTGGGTGTATGTCTGTGTGTATGTACGTGGATGTGTCTGTGTGGGTGTATGTCTGTGTGTATGTGTGTGGGTGTGTCTGTGTGGGTGTATGTGTGTGTGGGTGTGTCTGTGTGGGTGTATGTCTGTGTGAGTGTCTGTGGGTATGTGTCTGTGAGTGTGTATGTCTGGTGGGGGTGTGTGTCTGTGTGGGTGTATGTCTGTGTGTATTTGTGAGTGTGTCTTTGCGGGTGTGTGCCTGTGTGGGTGTATGTCTGTGTGTATTTGTGAGTGTGTCTTTGCGGGTGTGTGCCTGTGTGGGTGTATGTTTGTGTGTATGTGTATTTCTGAGTGGATGTGTGTGGGTGTATGTCCTTGTGTATGTGTGGGTGTCAGTGGGTATATGTCTATATGGGTGTATCTATGGGTGTATGTCTGTGTGGGTGTATGCCGATGTGGGTGTATGTCTGTGTGTATGTGTGTAAGTGTATGTCTGTGTGCATGTGTGCCTGTGTGGGTGTATGTGTGTGGGTGTATGTCTGTGTGTGGGTGTATGTGTGTGGATGTGTGTGGGTGTATGTGTGTTGATGTGTGTCTGTGTGGGTGTGCCTGTGTGGGTGTATGTCTGTGTGTATTTGTGAGTGTGTCTTTGCGGGTGTGTGCCTGTGTGGGTGTATGTTTGTGTGTATGTGTATTTCTGAGTGGATGTGTGTGGGTGTATGTCCTTGTGTATGTGTGGGTGTCAGTGGGTGTATGTCTATATGGGTGTATCTATGGGTGTATGTCTGTGTGGGTGTATGCCTGTGTGGGTGTGTGTGTGTCTGTGGGATGTATGTGGGGTGTGTGTCTGTGGGGTGTGTGTCTGTGGGGTGTGTGTGTCTGTGGGGTGCGGGTGTGTCTGTGGGGTGTGAGTGTGTCTGTGGGGTGTGTCTGTGGGGTGCGGGTGTGTCTGTGAGGTGTGTGTGTCTGTGGGGTGCGGGTGTGTCTGTGGGGTGTGGGTGTGTCTGTGGGGTAAGGGTGTATCTCTAGGGTGTGGGTGTGTCTGTGTGGTGCGTGTGTCTGTGGGGTGTGGATGTCTGTGGGGTGTTTGTGAATGTGGATGTCTGTGGGGTGTGTGTGGTGTGATTGTCTGTGGGGTGTGCGTGGGGTGTGGGTGTGCGTGGGGTGTGGGTGTCTGTGGGGTGTGGGTTTAAGTGGGGTGTGTGTCTGTGGGGTGTGGGTGTGTCTGTGAGGTGTGTGTCTGTGGGGTGTGAATGTGGAGTGTGGGTAAGTCTGTGGGGTGTATGTGTCTGTCGGGCGTGTGTGTCTGTGGGATGTGTATGTGTCTGTGGGGTGTGGGTGAGTCTGTGGGGTGTGGGTGTGTCTGTGGGGTGTCTGTGGGGTGTTTGTGTCTGTGGGGTGTGTCAGTGGGGTGTGGGTATGTCTTTCGGGTATGTGTCTGTGGGGTGTGGGTGCTTGTGGGGTGTGTGTCTGTGTGTGGGTGTATGTCTGTGTGGATGTGTGTGGGTGTATGTGTGTTGGTGTGTGTCTGTGTGGATGTGCCTGTGTGGGTGTGTTTGTGGGTGTATGTGTGTGGGTGTGACTGGGTGTGTGTGTCTGTGTGTGGGTGTATGTCTGTGTGTATGTACGTGGATGTGTCTGTGTGGGTGTATGTCTGTGTGTATGTGTGTGGGTGTGTCTGTGTGGGTGTATGTGTGTGTGGGTGTGTCTGTGTGGGTGTATGTCTGTGTGAGTGTCTGTGGGTATGTGTCTGTGAGTGTGTATGTCTGGTGGGGGTGTGTGTCTGTGTGGGTGTATGTCTGTGTGTATTTGTGAGTGTGTCTTTGCGGGTGTGTGCCTGTGTGGGTGTATGTCTGTGTGTATTTGTGAGTGTGTCTTTGCGGGTGTGTGCCTGTGTGGGTGTATGTTTGTGTGTATGTGTATTTCTGAGTGGATGTGTGTGGGTGTATGTCCTTGTGTATGTGTGGGTGTCAGTGGGTATATGTCTATATGGGTGTATCTATGGGTGTATGTCTGTGTGGGTGTATGCCGATGTGGGTGTATGTCTGTGTGTATGTGTGTAAGTGTATGTCTGTGTGCATGTGTGCCTGTGTGGGTGTATGTGTGTGGGTGTATGTCTGTGTGTGGGTGTCTGTGTGTGGGTGTATGTGTGTGGATGTGTGTGGGTGTATGTGTGTTGATGTGTGTCTGTGTGGGTGTGCCTGTGTGGGTGTATGTCTGTGTGTATTTGTGAGTGTGTCTTTGCGGGTGTGTGCCTGTGTGGGTGTATGTTTGTGTGTATGTGTATTTCTGAGTGGATGTGTGTGGGTGTATGTCCTTGTGTATGTGTGGGTGTCAGTGGGTGTATGTCTATATGGGTGTATCTATGGGTGTATGTCTGTGTGGGTGTATGCCTGTGTGGGTGTGTGTGTGTCTGTGGGATGTATGTGGGGTGTGTGTCTGTGGGGTGTGTGTCTGTGGGGTGTGTATGTCTGTGGGGTGTGTGTGTCTGTGGGGTGCGGGTGTGTCTGTGGGGTGTGAGTGTGTCTGTGGGGTGTGTCTGTGGGGTGCGGGTGTGTCTGTGAGGTGTGTGTGTCTGTGGGGTGCGGGTGTGTCTGTGGGGTGTGGGTGTGTCTGTGGGGTAAGGGTGTATCTCTAGGGTGTGGGTGTGTCTGTGTGGTGCGTGTGTCTGTGGGGTGTGGATGTCTGTGGGGTGTTTGTGAATGTGGATGTCTGTGGGGTGTGTGTGGTGTGATTGTCTGTGGGGTGTGCGTGGGGTGTGGGTGTGCGTGGGGTGTGGGTGTCTGTGGGGTGTGGGTTTAAGTGGGGTGTGTGTCTGTGGGGTGTGGGTGTGTCTGTGAGGTGTGTGTCTGTGGGGTGTGAATGTGGAGTGTGGGTAAGTCTGTGGGGTGTATGTGTCTGTCGGGCGTGTGTGTCTGTGGGATGTGTATGTGTCTGTGGGGTATGGGTGAGTCTGTGGGGTGTGGGTGTGTCTGTGGGGTGTGTGTGGGGTGTTTGTGTCTGTGGGGTGTGTCAGTGGGGTGTGGGTATGTCTTTCGGGTATGTGTCTGTGGGGTGTGGGTGCTTGTGGGGTGTGTGTTTGTGGGGCCTGGGTGTCTGTAGGGTGTGGGTATCTGTGTGGTGTGTGTCTGTGTCTCTGTGGGGTGTGGGTGTGTCTGTGGGGTGTGTGTGTCTGTGAGGTGTGGGTGTGTCTGTGGGGTGTGTGTGTGTCTGTGGGGTGTGTTTTTTCCGTGGGGTGTGGGAGTGTCTGTGGGGTGTGGGTGTGTCTGTGAATTGTGGGTGTGCCTGTGGGGTGTGTAAGTGGGGGTGTGTATGTGGGGTGTGGGTGTGTCTGATGGGTGTGTGTGTCTGTGTGGTGTGTGTCTTTGGGGTGTGTGTCTGTGAGGTGTGGGTGTGTCTGTGGGGTGTGTTATTCTGTGTGGCGTGGATGTGTCTGTGGGGTGTGGGAGTGTCTGTGGGGTGTGGGTGCGAGTCTGTGGGGTGTGGGTGTGTATGTGGGGTGTGTCTGCGGGGTGTAGGTATGTCTGTGGGGTGTGTGTGTCTGTGGGGTGTGGGAGTGTCTGTGGGGTGTGTGTGTGAGGTGTGGGTGTGTCTGTGGAGTGTGTATGTGTCTGTGGGGTGTTTTTCTGTGGGGTGTGGGAGTGTCTGTGGGGTGTGGGTAAGTCTGTGGGGTTTGGGAGTGTCTGTGGGGTGTGTGTGTGGGGTGTGGGAGTGTCTGTGGGGTGTGGGAGTGTCTGTGTGGTGTGGGTGTGTCTGTGAGGTGTGGGTGTCTGTGAGGTGAGGGTGTCTGTGGGGTGTGGGTGTGTCTGTGAGGTGTGGGTGTCTGTGGGGTGCGGGTGTGTCTGTGAGGTGTGGGTGTCTGTGGGGTGTGGGTAAGTCTGTGGAGTTTGGGAGTGTCTGTGGGGTGTGTGTGCGTGACCGTGGGGTGTGTTTCTGTGGGGTGTGGGTGTGTCTGTGGGGTGTGGGTGTGTCTGTGGGGCGTGGGAGTGTCTGTGAGGTGTGGTTGTGAGGTGTGTGTGTGTCTGTGGTGTGTGGGAGTGTCTGTGGGGTGTGGGTGTGTGTGTCTGTGGGGTGTGGGTGTGTCTGTGGTGTGTGGGAGTGTCTGGGGAGTGTGGTTGTGTCTGTGAGGTGTGGTTGTGTCTGTGAGGGGTGGGTGTGTCTGCGGGGGTGTGTCTGTAATGTGTGTGTCTGTGGTGTATGTGTCCGTAGGGGGTGTGCCTGTGGTGTATGTGTCCGTAGGGTGTGTGTGTGTGTGTGAGTTGTGTGTTTGTGTCTGTAGGGTGTGTATGTAAAGAAATAAGAAAAATCATCTGAAAAATTGTTTTGTGGACTTGTATTTTTTATAGTTTATTAATAAATGTATGGAATTTGGAAGCTAAGTCCCGGTGTGAGGATTTAGGTAACGGGATGGATGTTTTGAGATTCTATTTTTAATTAATTTATTTTATTTATTTATTTGTGTCTGTATGTGTATACTGAACAAAAACAATAAAAATAGCACCATACTGTTTCGGTGATCTAATGAGTTTCATTGTATGGGTTTTCCTTTAAACCAAAAGGGCAAGCATACGTAAAAATAGCAAATTATATTGAAGTGTTGTTTGTAGCCTGTAAGTGGGTATCTTGTAACAACACCCGGGCAAATACTTTTAGTAAAGAAAAGTTGGAATAACTCATCAGACGCGGCGGTATCTGCACCGGGGAGACTTCGACAGCGCCACTGAGGATGGCTACCTCAGCTGTATACGAAACGTATGGAGCACCAATCTCCAGCAGACCACGGCAAAGCAGCCCGGAAGAGATTTCATCTTATTTCGAGGCCGACCGTGAAAGCCTGCGTGTTTTAATAACAAAACTCCGATGCGACGTTAAATGTCTCAAAACTGTTGTCTGTCAGGGAACACAGGAGCCTATGTACCAGACAGAGTGAACACCTGCAAGTATGAGAGTGAGGAAGTGATTACCCTCCCCTTATGTAGGACTTACAAGACAGTGTCTAGAGTCAGACGTCTGTCAGGGAACACAGGAACCTATGTACCAGACAGAGTGAACACCTGCAAGTATGAGAGTGAGGAAGTGATTACCCTCCCCTTATGTAGGACTTACAAGACAGTGTCTAGAGTCAGACGTCTGTCAGGGAACACAGGAGCCTATGTACCAGACAGAGTGAACACCTGCAAGTATGAGAGTGAGGAAGTGATTACCCTCCCCTTATGTAGGACTTACAAGTCAGTGTCTAGAGTCAGACGTCTGTCAGGGAACACAGGAAACTATGTACCAGACAGAGTGAACATCTGCAAGTGTGAGAGTGAGGAAGTAATTACCCTCCCCTTATGTAGGACTTACAAGACAGTGTCTAGAGTCAGACGTCTGTCAGGGAACACAGGAACCTATGTACCAGACAGAGTGAACACCTGCAAGTATGAGAGTGAGGAAGTGATTACCCTCCCCTTATGTAGGACTTAAAAGTCGGTGTCTAGAGTCAGACGTCTGTCGGGGAACACAGGAACATATGTACCAGAGTGAACACCTGCAAGTATGAGAGTGAGGAAGTGATCACCCTCCCCTTATGTAGGACTTACAAGACAGTGTCTAGAGTCAGACGTCTGTCAGGGAACACAGGAACCTATGTACCAGACAGAGTGAACACCTGCAAGTATGAGAGTGAGGAAGTGATTACCCTCCCCTTATGTAGCACTTACAAGACAGTGTCTAGAGTCAGACGTCTGTCAGGGAACACAGGAACCTATGTACCAGACAGAGTGAACACCTGCAAGTATGAGAGTGAGGAAGTGATTACCCTCCCCTTATGTAGGACTTACAAGCCAGTGTCTAGAGTCAGACGTCTGTCAGGGAACACAGGAACCTATGTACCAGATAGAGTGAACACCTGCAAGTATGAGAGTGAGGATGTGATTACCCTCCCCTTATGTAGGACTTACAAGATAGTGTCTAGAGTCAGACGTCTGTCGGGGAACACAGGAACATATGTACCAAAGTGAACACCTGCAAGTATGAGAGTGTGGAAGTGATCACCCTCCCCTTATGTAGCACTTACAAGACAGTGTCTAGAGTCAGACGTCTGTCAGGGAACACAGGAACCTATGTACCAGACAGAGTGAACACCTGCAAGTATGAGAGTAAGGAAGTGATTACCCTCCCCTTATGTAGGACTTACAAGTCAGTGTCTAGAGTCAGACGTCTGTTGGGGAACACAGGAACATATGTACCAGGGTGAACACCTGCAAGTATGAGAGTGAAGAAGTGATTACCCTCCCCTTATGTAGGACTTACAAGACAGTGTCTAGAGTCAGACGTCTGTCAGGGAACACAGGAACCTATGTACCAGACAGAGTGAACACCTGCAAGTATGAGAGTGAGGAAGTGATTACCCTCCCCTTATGTAGCACTTACAAGACAGTGTCTAGAGTCAGACGTCTGTCAGGGAACAGGAACCTACGTACCAGAGTGAACACCTGCAAGTATGAGAGTGAGGAAGTGATTACCCTCCCCTTATGTAGCACTTACAAGACAGTGTCTAAATAACCACGCTGAACAACTGGCAATATTCAAAACACTTAAAAAACTAGATGAGTTTGGATATGCAGAATGCGATGAAAAACGAGCTGCATTATTCACAGACAGTAAGATAACTCTAGATCTGCTCAGGAACAACATGAAACATAACCAGCTGATAGAAGCAATCAAAACCAAAATCCTAGAACTTTGAAAATCAAAGTGGACACTACATTTCAGCTGGGTGAAAGAACATGCGGGAACACACGGAAATGAACTTGTGGACAGACTAGCAAAGGAAGCTTCCGCGGAAGACACCGAAATAATATATGATAAAATATCAAAAGAAGCAATAATAATATATGATAAAATATCAATAGAAGCAATAGTAACTAGAGACAAAGAAACTGGACTCGAAGAATGGCTACAACAATGAACAGCATCAAGGAAAGGAGCAGTAACCAAAGAATATTTCCCATCCCTGAGAAGATTAAAGCAACGGTTGCCAATATCTCCGGAGTTCACAGCAATGATAACAGGACATGGAAAGCTAAGATCATATCGCCACACGTTTGGATTTTTAGATAACCCAATGTGCAAATGTGAAGAAGAGGACCAAACAGTAAACCACATTATATTTCGATGCAAATTACTAAACAACCAGAGAAACGCCATGATTAGGAAAATACAAAGTAAAGGTGCTACTTGGCCCATAAACAAAGAAGAACTTGGAAACAATTTCATACAACCTTTCGTTAACTTCATTAATGCTATAGAATTCACAGAAATAGAATGACTTAAGTCCAAATATATATAATTTCTACTCCTTACCAAGATTGCAACCAGTATCATTGTTCAAATACATTTCAATACTCTACTGCTGTTACGAGTATAATAATATTTGCCTTTCACTATATGATAAGTACTAGATTTATGATTTGTAAAATAGCATTAGGTAAATAATAATATATTAGGAAATAAAGTCAAACAAAATAAAAGCATTAAACAACAAACATCAAATAAAAAAACTGTAAATATGCACAATAGAGAAGTATTCAATTAGACTAAGGTAGATAAAAAAAGTCAGTATCCAGAGTCAGACGTCTGTTGGGGAACACAGGAACCTATGGACGGGCTTTAAATATACCAATCCAGCAGGGAAATTAACAGAAGACTGACTACATTCTAATAATATAGAATTAATTTTTAGTGAAGACAATATTGGTACATACATCATAATGGTTCCACATATAATCCAGATCTCTTATATGTGTCATCAGACTTGACAGATAGAACGATACAAAATATTGCTGAAAGTATGGGCTCCAACCATAGAGCAGTAATTGCTAAAATAACATTGAATAAAAGCAAGGCAAAAACTAGCAATAAAAGTTCCTGGAATTTCAAGAAAGCTAATCGGAAGGAATACCAATTGGAACTAGTACAATAAATGCCCTGCATGATCAAAACTAATATTTCTAGCGATGC
This sequence comes from Tenodera sinensis, assembly GCA_030765045.1. Taxonomy (NCBI): domain Eukaryota; kingdom Metazoa; phylum Arthropoda; class Insecta; order Mantodea; family Mantidae; genus Tenodera; species Tenodera sinensis. Next base: position 120,757,733 of record CM060971.1, on the reverse strand, counting down.
TTCTTCAATGAATATTTGTTCCCATGTGGACAGCTCTTGTTTTCCAGTTGTGAGTTTGAGGAGTTTCGGTTCTGGCTTTATGTCATGATTTTTTGTCCAAAAGTGAAAGGTAACAGCTGATTTTTCTAAATGTGTACTCTTGATGTTGCTAGATCCAAGGAACACATCATTTTAAAAAATAGAAACAGAGTATTTAATATCCACATTCCCCAAAAGATATTTTCAGCAAGTTCCTTGAACCGTTACCAGAAGAAACATCAAAAGAAGCATTGCCACCCGCACCATGAAATGCCATGGAAACCCAGTTATTTTCCGGTTGATAATGGAGGAAAGTTAACCTCCGAAACGTGTTCCCTGTTAATTATATATGTAAGTGCTGTTTAGTGTTATTTGACTTACCTTTTAAATTAAAAAAATAAAAGAAAATGCATAGTATGAATAAACATCTCCAAAGTTTAAATAATCATATTGTTTTCCAATGGGTCCCATCCCACTATGGAATTTCTGGAAATGATCCAGCAGCCACGTTGGCCAAGAAGGGTTCCAAAATTGCTCAAACAACAAAACAAAAACAGTTAAAAAATGAAACAGTAAAAAGATTAATCAAAAACAGCTTCACAAAAAATATTATGAATATCTTGCTTCTTCTGAAAAACTTAACTGGAAGGATCTCCAAAATAAACTTAAAACAATTCCAGATCTACCAAGAAAATCGTCAGTTGCAATGTTCAGATTAGTCTCAAGGCATGATTGCCTGAATGGACATTTGTTCAAGATTGGATTAATGACTTAACCACTGTGCTGTTTATGTGGAAAAAATGACTTAATGAACTAATTAAGGAAATTGAAACTATTAGCAGTGAAGCAATAAGATTCTAAAGTAAGAACAAATTAGAAACTAAAAACTTCACTTATCTTAGTAACTCGAGTCAGTGGTTGAAAAAATAACCTGCAACATTACTAAGATAAGTGAAGTTTTTAGTTTCTAATTTGTTCTTACTTTAGAGACTTAATGAACACTGAACACCTAAATGTATGTGAAATTCTCCAAAATTAAGATCTAGTCTCTAAATATTGGAAGGCAAGAAGAATGATTTCATCAAATTCTGAGCATTACACATATACACACATTTCAAAGGGTATTAATATTTTATAGGCACTAACAATGGCTGTCTGAAATATCTATTCCTGAATGCACATCCATAAGTAAAACAAAGTTATTAAACAAAATTATCATTTTCTTAAGGATCAACAATGCATGTGTATTCTTGCAGCAGTTCAAAATCTGAACAAAAAACAACTACAATTTTAGATGAGAAATTGCTTGTGAAATAATTCATCTTGCAAATGATATAGGAAAATCATTTAGCTTTCTAACCTAATCATCTAACGCTCTGCTAACAAATTCCATTTCTTGTACTTCATTTCCCATGTCATGGATTATGTCGCTAGTTGGTAAAATAAATTTATACAGAACATAGCCTTTTTCCATACATTAATGTATATGCATTAATACAAGTTTCACACTTTAGATTCAGAAACTCATTTACAAGGTGAAATGCTTTTCACAATAACATTCTGCTGAAGACTTTAACAAAATGAATCAATTACAGTAATCCAAAATCTCTTATCACAAACAATACATTACTGTGGCTATCTTCATGAATGTGTTTTTTCAGCGTACACAAGCGACTGAGTCTTGATATTAATGTTACACTTCTGACTTCATGTATCCATTTGTGTCTTCTCAAATTTCGTACATCAGCAAAATCCTTATTACAAATATTACACTTGTGTGGCCTTGAACCGTCATGTATCATTTTGTTTCATCAAACTTGATAGGTCTGTAAAAGCTTTATGACAAACTTTACACTTGTGTGGCTTTATGCCCTTGTGAATCAAATTGTATTTTGTCCAACTTCATATATCCGTAAAAGTATAAATAAGGAAATAATGAAGCTATTAACAGTGAAGCAACAAGAATCTAAAGTAAGAACAAAAGTATTATTACAAATCTTCACTTGACTATATGCCTTCAATTGTTAATTTGTGTTTTTTCAACTTTGCTAACTCTGTAAAAGCCCTCTTAAAATGTTACAGTTTTGTGGCTTTATGCATTCATGAACCAATTTGTGTGCTTTCAAACTTGATGAATGACCATAAGCCTTATTACAAATGTTACACTTGTATGGCTTTATGCCTTCATGAGTCAATTTATGCCTTTTCAAATTTGGTACTACATTAAAAGCCTTGTTACAGATGTCACACTTGTATGGCTTTATTCCTTTATGAATGAACTTGTGTGTTTTCAAATTTGCTAGTAGAGTAAAATCCTTGTTACAAATGTCACACTTATGTGGCTTTATACCTTCATGAGTCAATTTGTGTCTTCTGAAACCTGATGGATCAGTAAAAGCCTTGCCACAAATGTTACACTTGTGTGGCTTTATACCGTCGTGAACCAATTTGTGTTTTTTCAACTTATATAATGCACTAAAAGCTTTATCACATATGTCACACTTGTGTGGCTTTATACCCTCATGAGCCAATTTGTGGTTTTTCAAATTACATAATGCACTAAAAGCCTTATTACAAATGTCACACTTGTATGGCTTTATACCCTCATGAGTCAATTTGTGCCTTTTCAACATATACAACACACTAAAAGTCTTGTTACAAATGTCACACTTGTGTGGCTTTGCCCTTTCATGAATCAATTTGTGTTTTGTCCAAGTTAACATATTTGTAAAAGACTTATTACATAAGTTACACTCCTGTGGCTTTATTTTCTCATGAATCAATTTGTGTCCTTTCAAACGTGATAAAAGAGTAAATGCCTTGTTACAAATGTTACACTTGTGTGGTTTTATTCCTTCATGAGTCAATATGTGTCCTTTCAAATGTGCTAACTGAGTAAATGCCCTGTTGCAAATGCTACACTTGTGTGGTTTTATTTCCTTATGAATCAGTTCATGTGTTCTCAAATTTGATAAATCAGTAAAAGTCTTGTTGCAAATGTTACACTGGTACGGCTTTACACCTTCATGAGTTAACTTGTGCCTTTTCAAAGCTGATACTCGAATATACGCCCTGTTACAAATATTACATTGGTGTGGCTTTATGCCTTCATGAACAAATTTGTGTGTTTTCAAAGCTGATACATGTGTAAAACCCTTGTTACAAATGTTACAATTGTATGGCTTTATGCCTTCATGAATCAATTTGTGTCCTTTCAAATGTGATAAAAGAGTAAATGCCTTGTTACAAATGTTACACTTGTGTGGTTTTATTCCTTCATGAGTCAATATGTGTCCTTTCAAATGTGCTAACTGAGTAAATGCCCTGTTGCAAATGCTACACTTGTGTGGTTTTATTTCCTTATGAATCAGTTCATGTGTTCTCAAATTTGATAAATCAGTAAAAGTCTTGTTGCAAATGTTACACTGGTACGGCTTTGCACCTTCATGAGTTAACTTGTGCCTTTTCAAAGCTGATACTCGAATATACGCCCTGTTACAAATATTACATTGGTGTGGCTTTATGCCTCCATGAACAAATTTGTGTGTTTTCAAAGCTGATACATGTGTAAAAGCCTTGTTACAAATGTTACAATTGTATGGCTTTATGCCTTCATGAATTAATTTGTGTGTTTTCAAACGTGATAAAAGAGCAAATGCCTTGTTACAAATATTACACTTGTGTGGCTTTACACCTTCATGAGTCTGTTTGTGTGTTTTCAAATGTGATAACCGAGTAAAGGCATTATGACAAATATTACACTTGTGTGGGCGTACGGTCTCATGAATCAATTTGTGTCGTTTCAACTTAAGTAAGTCAATAAATGTCTTGTGACAAATGTTACACTTCTGTGGCTTTATGTCCTCATGAGTCCGTTTGTGTGTTTTCAAATGTGATAACTTACTAAATGTCTTGCTACTATATTCAGAACAGGAAGCCACTGTGACATCATCAGTTATTTCTGAGTAAGCATTTGATTGTACTGAAGATACATCTCGAACTACACTTTCCTGACTTTCACATTCTAGACTATCCTTCATGTTGAAGCTTATGTCATTTCCTAAGTCTTCACTGCAGAATAAATCTCCAGTACAACTGGAAACACCCTCATTGCATAAACTGTAATATAAAAACATTATCAGTAATTACTAGAACACAGGGATGAAGAAAGAATGTGAATATTTTGCATGTGTACTATGCAGAGAAGTTAATTTTTAGTAAGTGTTAAATGTTGAAGCACTATGAGTGAGGGTATCATCAGACAGTTTTAGACAGTTAATAATTGTTAAATTGAAAAATATGTCAATGTTTCTAAACACATTCTGCTCCTACTTATAATGTTCAATGTCCTCCACTGTTTTAAACACTTCATTTTCATCAATTTTATAGTTAATCATTGTGCCTAATGAGCATATTTGCATCAAGGTCATGATAAAATAAAACAGCTGTAAGTTGGGATGGAACAACCTCTAAATTGTGTTAACTATAAAATAAAGAAAAAAGAAGAAATGCCAATAAAATGGCAAAAAGTGAACGTAGTAATGGAAGAATTTGGTATTCTTTCTAAATTGGTTAATTTAAGAGCGCTGGGAGGTCCATTGATTTCAAAAAATCTATTTCTTGTTTTTAATGTTAAAAAAATATACAATTCAGCTTTAAAATTATATGTATATAATATAGGTATAGTGTTATTTGTTGTAATGATGGTTGCAGTGGTAGGCTTACAGTGATGGAAAAAATGGGTATAAAAGTTAGTCAGAATATGAAGGAAGCCTGTGTAAAAAAAGACTCTCAGAGGCAAAATGGGCAGTTCAGTTGATTGAAAATAAAGCTAGAACAAAGAAAAGGAAAAGAAAAGATGAGGAAAACTTAAGTGAGCAGGAATATGGAGCAGGCACGTTCTGAAAGTATGTGTAATTTGAAAAGATAGTACTTCACCTTTGATCGCAATTTTCCGAAACCTTGATTTTTCACACTTCAGGTACACATTTCTCAAAAACTATAAGAGATATTGATATCAAACTTTTGGTGCTTATTTATCCATATTTGTTGAGTTAAAGCTTTTATGAATTACAGCTATAATGTGGAGAAAAAAAATTTAATGCTTAAAACTATTACTATATTTTTTCATATATAGAATTAAATAATTCTTTACGTGCAAAATACAAACTACATAGGATTTGTGTTTAACCAGCAATGTCAAGCTATGCTTTATGTTATTCAGATAAAAATTTGGTGCCTGTACCTTCAAAATCCTACAAGAAAAGTGTACCTGAAGTATAAGGTGTAACTTTTTTTCAGGATACATAGTGTGCTTAAGCCCCTTTTGCATGGAATTCTGTGAATGTAATTTAATTATTATGTAGTAGTTAAATGCACAAATGCTTGAACTATAATCACACCAAATTTATATTTATTCTAATCATTAGTAGCTGCTATATTTAAATTTTAAATATTGTTGTAAGTTAACCTTGTGGAGCTAAAAATAACCTCCCAGTGGCCTTAATTAAAATAACATTACAGAAGTTAAATAAGAAAAATTGAAGCTATTAACAGTGACGCAACAAGATTGTACAGTGAGAACAAATTAGAAACTAAAAACTTCACTTATCTTAGTAATGTTGCATGTTCTTTGTGCAAAAAGAACGTGCAACATTACTGAGATAAGTGAAGTTTTTAGTTTCTAATTTGTTCTTACTTTAGAACATTACAGAAGACTAACAACCAGATAAAAATTAATGGAAAGATGTCAACGTTATTGTTTAATGTGGCATTGGACAAGCTTGTCAGAAATATTCAGAGTAATCCAGATGGAAGTATCATGAACAGATCGATGCAATATCTAGCATGTGCAGACGATTTAATAATGATAGCTCGGTCTGTATCAGTACTTATGGATGGATGGATGGAGTTTAGGGGCCCGTCGACAACTAGGTCATTTGGGCCCTAGTACTTATGGAGGTCAATCAGCAAATAGAACAAGACAGGAAGAAATTGGGTCTGGAAGTGATTGAGAATAAAACTGTATACATGAATACATTAAAAGCAAAAGAAGTTTTAGAAGGTAAAGATATAAAAATCAACAATGTACAATATAAAGAAGTAAATAATTTTAAATATCTACAATCACTGGTAGCATATGATAACAACTGTACCAAAAATATAAAAGAGAGAATGGCTGCAGCAACAGATGTTTCTTTGCTTTGGCAAAAGTAATGAAAACACGATACCGGTCAAAATAATCTAAATTGCAGATATACAATACAGTTACAAAACCCATAGTGATGTATGGATGTGAAGCATGAACTATGACAGAGGAAAGCAAAACACAGCAGGAAAGATGGGAAAGAAAGATATTGAGGAAGATCTATGGGCCAACAAAAGACATGGATGGATGACAAATAAGAAATAAGCCAAATGTATAGAAACCTAATATAGTAACACTTATAAAGGCAAAGAGAATAGAATAGCCTGGACATGTGATTAGAATGGATGGAGGCAGAACCATTGATGGAACCCGGGGAGGGAGAAGAAACAGAGGAAGACCTAGATTAAGATGGTTGGATTGTCTGGAGGCGGACTTGTGAAGAGTGTGAGTAAGAAGGTGGAGAAAAAAGGCGGAAGATAGAATGGGCTATCGTTGCGAAGGAGGCATTAGCTATACTTTAAGAGCTGTATGCCACATGAAGAAGATAAAATAAAGAACTGTGTGCCGTGATTCAGTTTTAGAAGAACTGTTGTTGTTTTCTAGTGCCTTGAAACTGGCAATGAAGCCATTAGCATTTGTGCTTTCCAATACTTTTGAACTGTAGTTTCTTCTGATCTTAATGCTTCACAGGTCTTCAAGTGGTCTTCATTCATTTCTGCTGGATCGTTACACAGGACACATATTCGTGAGGCTGAGATACCTATTCTGTAGAGATGACTTGCTAAGCAGTCGTGATTTGTCAATAGTCGGAAGGCTGCAACCGCTGTTTTCCGTGGTCTCTGGGGGATTATATCTGGGTTGGAAAGTAGTGTAATCCATTTTTTATCTTTGGCATTTGTTTCTATTTCTTGTAGGTATGAATGAGAAAATTTTTTAACGATCAAGCGTTTTATTGAGGAATATGAGAAATTGAATTTAGACTTTTGTTTTATCGTTGTGCCTTTCTTTGCAAGTGAGTCTGCAGCTTCGTTCCCCATGACTCCACAGTGTGCTGGAATCCATTGGAGCTGAACAGTCTTATTAACTTTTTGGAGTTGTGTTAACATTTTGTAGCATTCTCTAATTTTTGTTGACTTCTTTGTAGTATTTGAACATATTCCCTGAATTGCAGCTTTAGAATCCGAAAGAATTACTGCCTTGTTAAATTTATTTAAGGGAAGATTTAATAATTGTCGGAGAGCAATGCATATAGCCTCTATTTCTCCATCATAATTTGTTGTGTCTCTGCCAACAGAATGATAAAAGGAAAAATGTGAACACGTAACTCCAGCTCCAGTAAGGTTTTCCTTGGAGGATCCATCAGTATATATGTGCAGCCATTCTTCTGTGGGATACCTAGTATTGATTGTTTCCAGAGCTAGAAGTTTTTGTATTTCTTTTGGTGTGTCTGATTTACTTATTTTCTCTATTAATTCCAAATTGAAGGTAGGTTGCAATAATTCCAATGAATTTTCTCTTATAAGTAGATTTTCTCTGGTGTTAGGAATGTTCAATTTGGATTTAATCTGTGTTACCTTTTCTAGGAAACTATTATGAGTTTTAAGGATTGAAGGGGGGAGATTCTCTTCTGTCCATTTAGAGTTTGGCAGTCGTAACATTTTCTCGTGTTGGAGCAATGCTTGTTCTTCTATTTTTGTTGTTATTGATGGGGTCCGTGTTAAGGCAAGCATGGCATCAATAGGTGTGGATTTAACTGCTCCAGTGATTAGGTGAAGAGCCTGATTTTGTATTTGTTCAAGTTTATTGATGTTAGCATTTGCTGCCGTTATTAAAGCTTCAGAACAGTACAAGAGGTTTGGTTTAACATACATTTTGTATGTTGTGTTAAGGACTCTCCTTGAGCACCCCCATTTAGCACCAGCTAACCTTTTCAGGATTTGCAGTTTCTTTTCAACCTTTTTTGAGATGTTTGTTATATGTTTTGTCCAACTTAGCTTTCTGTCGAAAGTGATGCCTAAGTATTTGGCATCAACTGCTTTGAGTGGTTTACCATTATAATTTATGCTAATATTAACTGGTTTGTATTTTAGTGTAAATAATTCATAATTTGTTTTTTCCTCATTGATAGTCATGAGGTTTTTGGAGCTCCATTCATGTACTTTGTTTAGGGCTGTTTCTATTCTGTCTTTAATTAATTCGGGTTTTTTTGGAGAGCCTGAAGACCAAATGACATCGTCAGCAAATAAAGCAATTTTGGTTTCTAAAGTTTTTATTATTGATGGAAGGTCATTTATATATATGTTAAAGAGTGTTGTGCTCAGAACAGCACCTTGTGGAAGTCCTCGGTGTGTTTGTTTATATTTGGAAATGTATGTATTATATTTTGTGGCACAAAATCTTTATGAAATAAACTGAGTTATCCACTTAAGCATGTTACTTTTCACACCTATTGATTGCAACTTCTAAATTAATTTGTTTCTCCAGACTGAGTCATATGCTGATTTAAAATCGATGAATACTGCCAAGGTATCCTCCTTTCTATTGAAAGCTTCCTTGATGTCTTGGCTTAGTAGGAGTACATTTTCACTTGTACTATGATTCTGTCTGAAGCCAGTCTGTGAACTATTAATTAAGTTGTAATATTCTAGGAACCAGTTAAGTCTAGATGCCACCATTCTTTCCATCACTTTTGCAATAACACTGGTCAAAGATATTGGCCTGAAACTATTAATATTGTTTGAGGGTTTGTTTTTCTTTAAAATCGGGATGATAATGGCTTTTTTCCAGTCGGAAGGTACAGTCATTCTCCAACACGTGTTATACAGTTTAAGTAGGATTTCTTTTCCTTTCCTGCCAAGGTGTTTAATAAACTCTGGGTGGATCTTGTCAGGTCCTGGAGATTTTTTGTTCTGTAATTGTTCTATTGCTAAATCCAGTTCTGTTTCGTTAAAATCCTGAATAAAAATATCATTTCGTATACCTTTTGGCTTATTAGTTTCTCTGATAGTTTTTTGGATAGCCTTATCTTGTTTTTTATACACTTGGGGTATTCTTTGTGACTGCGCATAAAACTTGTTAAGGGATTCTGCTATTTCCCTATCTGTAGTTAAGCTTTTGTTATTATGTTTTAATGATTCAGTTGTATTTTTTGATAATTTTGTTTTATTAAGGAATTTGTATATTTTATTTCCATCTTTCCTATAGTCCATATGTTCTACAAAATTTGTGAAACTGGCCCTCTTTGCTGTAATTAATTCTTTCTTAAAAATGGCTGCTTTTCTTCTCCAGTTTTGTACATCTTCTGGATACTTGGTTCTTTCGGCTTTGACTCTTGCTATATTTCTTTCGTGTTTTAACTTAGATAAAGATGGAGACCAAAAGTAGCTATATTTCTTTAACTTTCCTTTGGGGATATGTGTTTTGGCTGCTGTCAATAATATTTCACAAATTTTTTTATTCATTTCATCTGATTCTAACAGTATATTACACTTCCCTTCTATCTCATTTTGGAAACTGGACCAATCTGCTTTTTTAAAATTCCAAGAAGTTTTAATTTTTGGTTTGTTACTTTTATTTATTAGACCTCTTATGGAGTTTATGGTGATTCTGTGGCCTGAACCTGGGTCTTCTATTATTTCTCTTTTTGTATTGTCAGTTATGTCAGATGACACCATCAGAAGAACAGGATTTGTACCTGAACCATTATAATGAAGGTAAGTGGGTGGATCATTTGGATTAAATATTAATTCCATTGTTGATGAGTTTAATAGGTCTTCTATGACTCTTCCTGCTAAATTTATATCTCTGTAGCCCCACCTAGGGAAGTGTGCATTAAAATCACCTATTGAAATACTTTTGGGTTCTATGGGAATAGAATTTAGATCTAGTGTATTGTCTGGAGGATTGTAGATACTGTAAATTTTATAGTGGTATTTACTTTTCCATACTTCAATTTTAACTATTTCTGATTTATCTTGTTCTTCCATTGTTTTTTGGATTTGAATAGTAGCCTTCATATTTCTTTTAATTCCTGTAAGAATACCACTTGCTATTTGACGAGCTTTTGGAAGAACTAAAGTGACATTAAAAGTAACTGAGCTTGTGATTTGTCACACTATTGTGACAAATTCAAATCCAGGCAGCAATATGAGTTACTCTTTGTCACTATATTTCACTTAACACTGAATCACAAAAACACTGCTCTTCTGTTATTGCTAACACAACCTACAATTTGTAAATGACCTTGCTATCCTCAGCTGTTCAGTCGTCTCATAGCCACAGTATATCAGTTTTACTCTGTCTCACAAACCACTTCTGATGATACAAAAAGACTTAACTAAACATTGCTTCACAAAGCAAACATGTCTAATGTGATGGTTTAATTTCTAAAATTGTCTCTGACGATGCTCAAACTCTCAACACTGACTGTACACACTTAAAATTAATTAACTGGTAACAGCTGTCTCTTTCAACACTAAACGACTCACTTTGATAGTAGGGAATTAAGTAGCATGAATTTTTCTTCAAATCCGTCTTTTCATAAATAAACCTGGCACCTGAACAGTTTGTCAACTATCTAGAAATGCTTTGTTCCGTGTGCTTGACTGTCATCAGATCGCATATTAACAAGCAGTGGTGTGAGGTAGCTTCACCTTGAGGGTCTCTGACGGCAGCGCTAGCTAGCATCACATAATTAAAATGTGCACTGGTTCACTGTTAAATAACTTTGTCATTTGATCAGTATAGGCTTGGTGTTTTATATTGTTGAGAAAGGAATGTGATGAACAGATGGAGAACAAATGTGGATCTTTACCAAAAAGGTCAGTGATTTCCTTACAACGCATTTTGTTAAGTAATTTGAATTGAGTTAAAAATTTCTTAGTTAAATTTTACTCATCCCAGTTTAAGTTATCTGTGTACTTCTCCCATGTATACACTACATGTAATTGTGATACAATTTAAAGTGATATGTCATTGTGAAAAACAGCGACAAGTGACTTGCAATTATTATAAACCAGATACTCATCAAGGATGATGAAATGTACAAGATTATGCAAGTCATCATAGAAAAGTTATTAATATTTTGCAATACAACAAAGTCAATCACCATTCCTGTATATAGAGAAGAGGAGATGTAGGTTTAAGGGAGCTCAACTACATAGTCATCAGCGCCCTCAAAAAGAATTCATAGCAAATGCCAGATATAAACTTTAATATAAAATAAATTTACTAGTAAAAAGGAAAATAAGTATACACGATTATACAAAACAGAGTGGCAAAGTGATAAAGATGTCAAATGAGTATAAAAACTAGATATCTAGAATTTCAAATCCTCCAACTCGTGTTACTCTGCTAAAACTTAAAAACTCTTTGTCGTCCGCCAAGACCTCTGCAAGTCTGGCAGGCAGCTGCAGAGTCTTGCAGATGTGCTAGAGAGGACACTCTAGCAGCACATGACGGACTGACAAAAGCTTGTCACACAGAGGATAAAGAGGAGCAGGGTCCCCTTTAAATAGGTAACCATGGAAAAAATGTTGTTGTTGTTAGCTAATGCTGGATTTCTGACAATGAAATCATTAATCCTCTTGCTCTCCAACATTTTTCAATGATATTGAAGAGAGCAATAGCAGTAATAGTAACCCCTTTTTAGAGAGCACCATATTTTTATGTTTTGGCGGTCACATCACTCTCTCACAATCCCCAGAATGTCTGGAGGACCACACCTGTCATTAGTTTGCGGGTCTCGCCGACCTGACCGGGAGAATTATCAAAATAAATTCACCGACCATATCCTCTGATTACCAATCAGAGGACGTATTACATGCCATGATAGGTCAGCATGTTAGGGGTTAAGGTTTTATAGAGAAATTAGAGAAATGGAGAGGTTGGAAAAATAAAGACTCCCTAGCCCTCGGAAACGCTCGGGGTCAGAAGAGAACAAGAGATGACCAAAGTAAGGTCAAACAGAAAAGTTACAATGAGGAGCAAAACACCAGTAAGTGGAAGTAATGTTCTGCTCAGCTTGGGTACGTTGTGGTCGCTATTCACATATCCCCTAGACGGAGACCCCTCAAAAAATTGCAGTGGCCAATTCTGCAACCGAGCCAAGTTAACCTCCTTATGATGAGATATGCAGGAGGAAGTTACCCAGTTTAGCTGAAGTTCTTTCACTTCTCTAAGCTTATTACCTATATCGTTCTCTCAGTGTGGTGGTAAAGAATGAAGTGAACACTGGGTGCTTAGTCATACATCTAAGCACACAACCATAGTTTACTAAGAGAATCTCATGCCGATATTGCAGAGGAGGCTCTGTGGATTTGGCGTAAAGTCTCACAACTGGGCTTGTTGGAAAAGCTCCTACTGCCATGCGTATGCCTCTATTATGGACCACATCTAGTCTTCTCAGCACAGATGCTCATGCTGACAAATAAACAACACACTCATTATCTAGTTTGGATCGGATCAGTGCGCGATACATTCACAGCAAAATTGCCCGATGCACACCCCATGACTTGCCATTTAATATTTGCAAGATATTTAGGGAACTGTCACATGCCGCTCTTTGCTGTGCTATATGCGATGACCAACTAAGCTTCCTATCCAAGATCAACCCCCAGAAACGCACCTCATTTGCAAAGGGAAGTAAACCTGTACCGAAACGGAGCGAAGGTGGTCATCATCTCCTACGGCACCAGAAATTAATTCAGACTGACTTCTCGGTTAAGAAATGAAAGCCATTTTTTGAGCTCCATTCTTGAAGGTTGTCAAAACGTCGAAGCATGTGGCATTGAAAGAACATCGTGTGCTGAGAAGTACAATAGACAGCAAAGTCATCCACGAATAGGTATCACGAAACTCCAAGTGGAACACATTTCTAGATGGAGTTAATTGCTACAGCAAAAGGTGTGACACTTAGTGCCGAACCCTGAGGTACTCCCTCGTCTTGAATAGAAGTATTAGAAAAAACCAAGCTGACCCTCCCTAGAAAAAATCGGTCTTTCATAAACTCCTGAATGAACAGCGGTATGGATCCACATATGCTCCACACATACAGAGAATGTAGAATTCCAGCTCCCCAGCACATATCATAAGCCTTCTCAAGATAAAAAAATGTGCCAACCGTTTGACAGTTCTTCATAAATCCAATCATTATATTGACACAAGATGGTCTACAGTTTAATGGCATCATCAAAAACCACATTGGATGTTAGTAGGTTACACTCTATAACTGCTATACCAATCATGCATTCCATCACCTTTCAAACGCAACTGGTGGTGGAAATAGGACAGTAGCTGGAGGGAACATGATCCTTTCAAACTTTCAAAATGGGAATAACGGTGACCTCCTGCCAACTCAAACACAATTACAGACCTCAAGTAAGAATGCCTTTCCTTCAGGAGAAAGTTGTTGTAACATTTGTACATGAATACTGTCTGGTTCTGGTGCTGACAATCGCAAAGGTGAAAGAGACTTTTCTAACTCCGCCATGGTGAAAACGTGATTGTAATCTTCTATGCTTCTGGAATAAAATGCGAAGCCTTGAAACTCCACCTGACTTTTAATTGGAAGGAACACAGGAGACTAACTGTCTGAGCCAGACTCTTGAGCAAAAGTACTGCCATATGTGATGGCACTTCAAATGCATCAACAGCAGCTTCTGTAACTGTTTTCAAGCCCGCAATGGGTACATAGGTCGATTTACTGGCTATGTGCCTTAACCTCTTCAGGGATATGGACGTGAAATCACGTCCATTTAAAATGACGGACGAGCGATATGGACGTGTATACACGTCCTGTGGGTTTGTGCATTTAACCCTTATTTATCCACTATCTAACTCAACTTATTTTAATTTTCCCCCATTATGAAATATTTAATTAAATTCTATATGCTTTACTGGCTTACCTTTATATGTTCCTTCTGCAGTGATATGCCTCAAAACAGGGATAAACACACAAGGGCACATCTCCACATTCGCCACAGATCATCCCAGTTTCCTTACGGATTCCCTTCTTGCGGCACATGAAACACCTTCGAGATGGGCGGGACTTCTTTGCTGTTGACGGTATCCTTTTAGGATAATGTTTTCCTTGAAGTCTGAGGGGTGCAGGGGTTTTGGATTTTCTACCCCCAGTATGAAGAGGCCTCTCAACCTGGTATTGTTCAATTAGGCTGCGAGCTATTGATAGTCGAAAGTCCAGGTAGGTCATTGTCTTGTGTGGGTTTAGAGCTCTCCAAATTACCAAACAATTGTATATGGTTATATCCAGCTGGTGCAAAAATACCTTTTTATACCATTTCACTGTTTTTCGTAAAGAGGGATATGCTTGCAATACCTGATCTACTAGATCGACACCGCCCATGTGCATATTGTATTCCTGGATAATATCAGGCTTGAAAATGCACATTTTGGTACAGGCATCTGTTTTTCCAGTGTCAATCATCAAAATCTTAGAGCTGCAATGGATAATGCCGTAACTACCCTCCTGTCCTGCCAGGCAAGGTAGGTCAAAGGTGGGAGCTGACGCACCTCCATTTCCCCTCTCCTTAGAGCCTTCGTATTCACATCTGGTGGCAAACCAATACGATTTGAACGTACTGTTCCAATTGCATTAGTCTTTCTTTTGTGTAAGGCCATGAATAATTTAGGAGAGCTGTACCAGTTATCTAAGTACACAGTCCTACCCTGATCAAGCACAGGTTCCATTAGGTGCATTACTATGGAGCCAGATAAGCCCAAATCTTTGTCTCCAGTATTGTCAGTCCCTTGACCAGTGTAAATGCAGCTATTGTAAAGATATCCCATTTTACTTTCACAAACATCAAAACTCTTTATGCCAAATCTAGCCCTTTTTGTTTTGATGTATTGCTTCCAACCTAAGCGGCCCTTCCAAAGCATTAGGCTTTCATCAACAGTGACCTTTTCACCAGGCACATAATTTTCTTTAAATTTTGAAATAATATAATCGAAAACAGGCCTAATTTTGTGGAGTTTGTCATTTACATTCTCTGTGCAGGTGAAATGAAGGAACCGCAAAATTGACGTAAATCTGTTATTTGACATGCATTTTCCAAAAAAAGGAGTAGCTAGCATGTCATCTGTTGACCAATACATGTATAATGCAGGTTTACGAATAACACCCATAAGTATAATTAGACCAATTAGCCTGTAAATCTCATTGAGTGTTACTTCTGTCCACCTTTGAATTCTGCTCTTAGGCCCTAATTTACCTTTAGAGAGCAGGTCTTCCTTCACCTTACTCGCATATACATTTGTTTCTGAAACAATGAGAGACACTAAGTCGGTAGTAAAAAATTTTGTAAAAATGTCAATTGGTTGGCTGTCAGAAGTCAGCTGAGCCTGGGATTGAACACCAGACCCTGTGCTCGTGAAGATGTGCCTGTTTGTATTGGAATTGTTTTCAGCACTCCACAATGCTGACTCTTCACGAACACCTGAAGGAAGTTGGTCACGTTCTTCCTCACTGCTACTTGTACCTATATCCTCCACACCCCCCTCAAATTCGGAAAATTTGCCATCGATATCCAAATCGCTGTCACACAGCAAGAAGTCCTCCACATTATCGTGTGTAATTTCAGAAGCCCTTACACTTCCACCACTCGCTAACCTTTGTGCAACACTGCTTGTTGATGTCATGTTTTAGCTCTGAGATGTAACACTCAAAAGCTTCTCACTTCAGCTACAAGCAGGAAAGTATACGTATGCATTTCAAGAAAGAAACAAACGGAGCCTGTAAGCTATATCCAAGTTACGAAACACGTGTAAGGAAAAATTGCAAACCTGCTTTATTATGATGACTCACAGACCACGCATACACTAGTGCTTTATTTCACACTACGCTTTGTTTTGCTGATGCAAGGGCCACACATACAATGGGTCAACTACTGCTTCTTTCACAGAACTTATATTAGGCGCGTTCGACAAAGCAAAGTTAACTTTTCACCACAGTGAAACAAATTGTGCCATTTCAACGATTTGTAAATGCAACTCAACATTGCTGATGATGTACATGTATACTGCATATAATGAGTTTTATACCAGTTTTTGTTTCATTAAAATAACTTAAAATTTACGCAAAATACAGCTGTGTATTTAGGAAGCACTTATAGCGCATTTAACAATTTAAATGCCCTGCGCTGGATATTGGGTATCCGTTCTCGGGCTGCAGAGCTTTTAAATGGCTGTCGCTCAAGAGGTTAACTTATACAACTGAGGAAGGTGTATGTCGGTTAAACGAAGCTACAGATTTTCTCCATGTCCT
This sequence comes from Tenodera sinensis, assembly GCA_030765045.1. Classification (NCBI taxonomy): domain Eukaryota; kingdom Metazoa; phylum Arthropoda; class Insecta; order Mantodea; family Mantidae; genus Tenodera; species Tenodera sinensis. The sequence goes on along the minus strand of CM060971.1, from coordinate 120,741,285 downwards.
TTTGCTAGCATTAATGACTTGTCTGGACCTGGTGCACATTTTCTTGTATTGGATTAGGTTATCCAAAGTAGGGTGATGCTGAAAAGTCCTAAGAGCACGCCTTCGAGCATGAATGGTATTCTGATATTCTCCCGTCCACCAGGGGATAGGAAATCAATGGGGGTGGGGAGTCGAGTGCGGAATATGTTGTTCAGCAGCACTGAGAATCCTCTCTCTCTTGAGAATTCCAAATCATTCACTGAATTGTGCTCGTAAGTAAACACAACCAACTGGGTGTAAAGATTCCAGTTGGCATGGTCCAAACGCCATCTAGGCATATGTGTGGAACATGTATTTTACGTTAAGAGACTAATAAGACATGGAAAGCGGTCACTAGAGTGTAAATCAGATATGACATTACATTGTAAGGAGACTGCCAACTGAGGTGAACAAACTGCAAGATCAAGGTGTGAAAAATCATTGAAGGAGTCAGAAAGAAATGTAGGCTCTCCAGAGTTTAGGAGAGCTAGGTTGTAATTGTCCAAGAAATCAGCGATCAGGTTGCTTCTCGCAAAAGGGTGACTTGAACCCTAAAGTGGGTGGTGTGCATTGAAGTCTCCCACCAACAGAATTGGTGTTGGTACCTGGGAAACTAGATCATCTAAATCAATATGCGAGAAGTCATGGGACAGAGGCAAATACAGGTTGCAAATGGCAAACTGGATGTTTGGCAGTAGAGTTGATATGGGAACTGACTGTATATCAGACCGTAAGGGTACAGATTCCATATATACATCATCTCTGACAAGCATCATAGTGCCGCCATGTGCCGAAATCACCTCTTTTGGTGTAACATCGCACCATACTGGGGTGTACTGTCTTAGATGGACAGCGTCTTAAGTCTCTTGCAAACAAGTGACCAAAGGTTTTAAAGTAAGAACAAATTAGAATCTTGTTGCTTCACTGTTAATAGCTTCAATTTTTCCTTATTTGACCAAAGGTTTGTTGCTATTGAGCCAAAGGTGAAGCTCTGGTCGTTGTGTTCTATGTTCCATTGTGGAATAGTCATGCTAAAGTTTGTATGGGAAGAGTACTCTAATGTAATTCTCCATCACCTTGTAGGTGGTTGTTGATTATATTTAGCCCTTTACATATGTGTTGGGCTAAAACATTTCTGTTTTTATCCTGCTTCCTTTTCACTGGTATTCTCCCATCTTCTTGCATCTTCTCTACCGAGGAGGTGCATTTCCCCGTAGCAAACGTCGGTTCAAGAGCCTCGAAACGATTGCTAAGGGATACTGGCAAAGATGAAAGTTGCTAATCTGTATCCATCCCAGAGGATCCCTCAGAAGACGATCTTCAAGGGGATGAATGCTGGCTCTTCTTTCTCTTTGGTTTACTGGGAACAGACATGTTTTCTTCTTTGAGGAAGTCAGATTTTACATACTGTTTCTTTAACTTTTTCGGCGACATGTCATAAATAACAGGCTTACTCGTGCCATTGTTGTTGATTGGCAATTTTTAAAGTGACCTTGTAGAGCTGTTCTTTGCTTTTGCGGACTTGGCAGGAGACATAGATTTACCTATAGATTCTAAATTAAGAACAAATTAAAAAACTTCATTTATCTTAGTAATATTGCAAGTTCTTGGAGCAAAGCTGACTAAAGTTTCGAGTTGACTCCAACTCATTCTCAAAGCTACACAAACAAATATGTTACCAAAGCTACAGATGTTCATTTTAATCACTAATCTCTGAAAACAAAAAACATAGATACTGATGCTCATTTTAATTACCAATCTCTAAAAACAAAGATCTATAAATACAATCTATAGAAGGTAATTCAAAGTTCATAGCACGGTTCCTGTTTTTTAAAATAAATATTTTTTCCCAAACCATTAAATCTATAGGTACACTTAACTGTTTTAATAATTTAACTTCTGGATTAATTTCATGATTAAATGACCAAAAATGATCTGCCACAGCTGATTTCTCAGTTTGTTTATATTTAATATTTCTAAAACGCCCTTCTATTCTGGTTTCTAAATGGCGTTTAGTTTTACCAATAAAAATCTTATCACAATCCAAACAACTAAATTGATAAATGCCAGGTTTTTTATAAAATGTGGTATTTTATCTATTTTAGAAAAATTTAGTAAATTTTGTATATTAAATTTATTTTGAGGGACCAAATTTATTCCATATTCTTTAAAAATCTTTGTAAATTTTTTATTGGCCCATGGATGGTAAGTAAACATTTTAAAAATACAATTATCTTTTATTTTTTTGAGGGTAGAAACTTCTTTAACAGCTTTTTGATACTTCAATTTTTCTACCCTTTTATGTATAAAATCTGTATTAAAACCATTAATTACTGCTGTGTTAATGTGTTTATACCCTGTGTCAAATTCTTCCTTATTAAGGGGTATATTTATTAACCTATAAATTAAACTATTGAAAACAGCAAATTTATGTGCAAAAGGATTAAAACTTATATTTTTTATGTAATTATCAGTGAGTCGATTTTCTATAAATACCAAAATTAAATTTATTGTTATGTCTTTTAATTTTTAAGTCCAGGAACGGAAGGCATCCATTATTTTCGGTTTCCAAAGTGAATTGTATGGCTTTATCTTGTAAATTTAAAAGTTTTAAAGCATCATTTATGAAATTTACGAAATTCCTTTATGAAATTGTGGCTCTGATTTTATCGCCGGTTTGCGTAGCGATTTCTCTTTGTAGTGCCGGCTTAGCTCCAATTGAGCTATAGGTACCAAAATTTGGAAGGGGGTTGTCAGATATGGAGGAGTTTCAGGGATTCTGAGGACACCTTCTCTTTGACTCGGATCTCCTGGATCGCCATTTCCTCTATAAAACGGGACATTTTTGGGAACTAGCTGGATGTTCACCACTGCAGTTGACACAACTGGGAGACAATGAATATGGATTGTCATGCACAACACCTCTGTAGTTGATGCAGCTAGCTTCTCTGTTACACAGTTTGCTTGTGTGTCCAAAATGGTCACACATAACGCATGTGACAGGATTCAGGATGTATGGTCTTACTTCAATTGTTTTATATCCTGCCTAATACCCAATCAAAGATCAGAAAGAGGTTACAAGTAGGCTTCAATTCACCTCCTCCTTTGCACTGAACCTGATAAACACAGGTAACACCTTGCTCTTCTAGACTTTCCTTGATCTCCTCATTGCTTAGTCTGTCTAATGCACACTGTGTGACGAGTTCAATGTTCTGTGAAGATCAACACGTATGGGATAGGTGGCTAACATGTTCGTTTTCTGTATCTTTGCTGCTGAATGAGCTTCAACCAGGAGCATGCCATTGTGAGATCCAGTGCCTGACTTCACTCGACAAGCTATCTTATCCAGGCCTTCTGGATTATAAATGGGCTGACCGATAAAAACTTTTTACCTTCCTCAGTTCTAGAAATAACTAAGTAGTGAGGACCACAACATTCCACTACTTCCTTTAATATAACTTTGCTAGTGTTTTTGTTTTGAGTTTTGAACTCATGGCGATGATATTCCATCATTGCAAATGTCTCCGATGACATGCTCACATCATGGGCGCCACCCTGGCTTGGGTGAGAGTCCTGGCCTGGACCTTGCTCACCCTAGGGTCTCACCTCCCAGTGTACAGAGGGACCCAATCACCTTCAGGAGTGCATCAGCTGGAAATTATGTGGTTACCCAGTAACCCCATCCACCTTACAACCTTCACATAGGTTACCATCAGACTATTCAGGGAGGTATAAGGTGGAGGTCAGATACAAAGTGGACCGAAGTTGATTGGGCATTTAGCAGATGCTCTCTTGCCCTTTAGAGGAACCCGATTGAGAGTATGGCTCAAGACACTGGGTACGCCAAATTCATACCTATTGTAGTAGGTCCCTAGGATACACATACAGAGAGAATGTAGATGTGGAAAGCTAATATCTTTGAGTCTTTTTACTTAAAAAATGCTGCAACTGCTTCCTTTGCACACAACACACAGTAGAAGTGCTCGAAAATTAAAACTTTACCTAGTTTGATGTTATATTTCATTTTCATAGCGAATAGGCATTATTTCACAATATTTTAACTCTTTCCTACGCTGGCAGCTGTGCCCACATCATTTAGTTGTGGTGTAAGAACACTAAACCTTGTCTTCTTTTCTACATCTTCAGGTATACCAACATTGCACTTAACCAGAAGTTTATAAAATGGCACCTGCAGCTAAACTTTTGGTTTGGTTTAAGTAAATGTAAGTCAACATCTGACTGATTAGTTCTCATTTTGTGTGATATTAACAGTTTTCAGTCACTGTACCTGAATATCCAGAAAATGTACATTTTAAAAGCTACTTTTTTTATTTATTTCAAGATGCTTCAGCTGCTGCCTTGCCAACAACATAATGCAGAAGTACTGAGAAAATTGGAACTTTACCTGATAAAAGGTGTGTTGTTTAGGAGAGCTTGTCACTCGTGTTTTATCAGTTGGGAAATGTGCTACAATTTACTGAGAGTGAAAAGGAACTAATAGGACATTTGCTGATACACTTTACTTGTATGATAATAAACAAACTTCCCTTACATAACACTAACAGTAACACTATTTATTTGGGATAGTCAAACACACCATTCCACTCTGCTCAGTAAGTATCAAGAATATTTCTATACACAACACTAAAAAGGAATGTGAAGGAAATTCCAAAGTCAGTGTACAACTTACCTTGGTTTTATGGAATAGAAGTCTTCATCTGTTGCATCCTGTAACACAAAAATTGACATGACCTTCCTTAATCCTTATCTTCAGAAACACTTTTTGTATACTCTACTTGACATAACAATAATCCAATAACATTCTTCTATTAAAACACACAGACAAAACAAATAGTACAAAGGGAACTTGGTTTCGGAACTATGTTGCCACCTGTACTAGTACTCCTAGTTATATTCAGTTATGCCAACACATTTCTGTACAATCAAACTACTGTCCATTGTTCTATCGAAGACACAAAACAAGAGCTGATTGACTATTAACTAGTTTTATCTCCTCTAAGCTTGTGGGCCGTGGTCTAGAAGGTATCAAAGATACCGACGTTTCACCAAGTACAGCACTTGGCATCTTCAGGGTAAGATGATCCGTTGTCTGCGCTGGTCAGAGTTTGAATGTGGAAACAGAGAGAGAGAGAGAGAGGGATATCGAAGCAATGACCATTACAACTGTTGGCACTCTATATAGTGGGGGTGGGTGACTAAGGTGGTGATTTCACTCGCATCGTTTGGTGGGCCGGGTGTAGGCAGCTGTTGTGTGTTGCCTTGAAATGGACATAATACCACATGGTGGGATGGAAGAAGAGTATTGTTGCTGATGGGTACATTATTAGTCAAGCTTCATATTCCATTACGGAAGTGAAGCAACAGAATCTGTGCATACCAGGTGTTCTGAAATTCATGTTACAAACTTCTAGGGCTAGTAGGGGGGACTGAATAGATATTATTTTAAATAGGAACCCATGTTCAGAAATGTTCCGTTTCCGTGCTACAACCATTACAGGGTATCGGATTTGCCGATCTTGTTATGCAACCTGATACAGTACATGACGTTTCCCCTGCTGTGGTATCATGCATGGAGTCGCAATCATCAACTCCAATAAACATTTGAAGAATACATAGACACAATGTTAGTGTAAGGGAATGGAGGAGCAGCTCATCAGTTGTATCAACGCATGACTCCATCACATACCTACCCTTTTTGCCAGAATTGTAAAACGTCTCTGAGAACGAAGTACCTTCACCATCAGTAGGAAGGACTGTGGTGCTCCAAGAAGATGCCACACCCTCAAATTTGAAGAAGCTGTACTACAGTACATTGAAGAGGACCCATCAACAAGTACGCAAACTATTGTGCATGCGATGGATACTTCCAACAGTATCGTGGTTCTTCACGAGCATCAACTGAATCCTTACCACCTCCAAAGGGCACAAGCATGGGAACAAGGAGATTTTGTATCACATGTTAACTTCTGCACGTGGTTCCTGCAACAGTGCATTGATAAGCTCCAATTTCCACTTAGAGTTCTGTTCACCGATGAATGCAAATTCTCGAGGGAGTGTGTTCTCAATTCTCGGAACAGCCATGTCTGGGCAGACGAAAATCCACAGGTGATGCATGTCAGGGGATTCCAATAAAGATTTTCCATTAATGTCTGGGCAGGTATTGTAGGCCGTACATTTTTCCTACCAGGTTAATGGGTGTTTTGTACTTGATCTTCCTATAGAACGTATTGCCCCTGTTGTCTGATGCCGTGCCATTGAATATAAGGCAGGAACTGTGGTTTCAGCACGATGGTTCACAGCCGCACTTTACACTTAACGTTTGGGAACATCTTGAACAAAGATTTGGGCAAAGATGGATATGCGAGGCTGGTCCTAATGCATGGGCCCCACGATCACCAGATTTAATGCCACTGAACTATTTCCTGTGGGGTCACATGAAGAGTTTGGTGTACAGGACTCCTGTAGAGGCCCAGGAAGAACTGCTCACATGCATTATGGCCGCTGCACAAGAGATTAGCAGGACACCAGGAGTGATGGAACAAGTGTACCAGAACCTGATTCGTTGGTACAATGTGTGCAATGACATTGGTGGCCGTCACATTGAGCCTCTGTTGTAGTGAGCAGTTTCAGTACAGTATGGGACACATCAGGAGAAGACAAATAAACTTCTGTTTTCTACTGTTGGCACAAGTGTTATTGTGACCAATGTAATTGTTTTGTTTCTTTGGTATTACAGAACTCAATTTTCCTATGTAATGAATTAAACAGCATTTAATTCTGCACCTAATGTCACACCACATTCGACGTGGAACTCTTCTGACTTCATTTTACTCCCCATCTGGTGCAAAACAACACCAGCAAATCCGACACACTGTAAAGTTTGTAGCACAGAAACGGTACATTTCTGGACATGGGTTCCTTTTTAAAATATTGTCTACTCAGTCCCCTCTGCTAGCCCTAGAAGTTTGTAACATGAATTTCAGAACAGCCGGTATATTATTAACATAAGTGACGCTTTTAGTTTCTAATTTGTTCTTACTTTGCATATTCCATATTTGTATGTCATGTTCAATGTCCCTGCACTTTGCTTGCGATGGCAACAATGTTACTCGATCTACTTCAATAATTCATAGTTTGTTTCTGTTGTAATTCCGAATTTGTGACATAACATGATAGTGTGACCCAGTTTCTAGCTTATGTACCTTCACTGTGCATTAATGAAATTTGGGCAATTAAGGACATTTACTTCCACATCACTCAGATATTCAGCATTTTAACAATGGAAAGAATGAAGAGTAAAATTTGCAGAATGTTTATCAAAACCAGTTGGAAAGTTGTATCTTTAGAACAAACCTAGGGAAACAGAAGCTTCATACAACAAAAGACATGCCAAGAGGTTTGCTTTATAAAATACATAGCTCCTTCCTGAAGTGCTTTACCTTCACTGCGTTGACATCACTTCTCTCCTCATCCTCTACTAATGTGTTTTCATTTGAATATTTTATTCTCTACTGCCCCATATTATTTCTTAACTTTAACTAGTACACACTTGCCTGTCTATCACACCTTTCTTCATACATATTTTGTATTTTCACAAATGTCAAGTCCCTATATTACTTTCTATCTGACAGACTGCTGCACGAAAATTAGTTGAAGGTCCTCAATTACACACAAAAATTATAACAAAGTGTCACGCTTCTTCTGGTTCAAATTATATACAAACTTAACAAAAGAATAGGTGGTGATAACAGTGGGCCTTTTGAGTGTTATTTTAAAATATAGAATATATATTTTGTTTCTTTGTGAAACAACATAAAAGCTCCTCTATATACCTTATGTCAGTGTTGAACATTAAAGAAGAACAATAAAAAGTATGATGTACAACTTACCTTAATATCATCATTAATATATGGAGCTTCTGTTGAATTTGTTTCCAGCCACAACTGTTCTTCTTTAATATCTATTTCAGTTCCAATTTCACCTTCTTTCATGGTTTTATTACATCTCATTCGATTGTGTTCTGAAAAGACATTCTGTGAACAAAATTTGGAATCCACATCATCTTCAATTTCCATTTTGATATCACAGTCACTGCTACTTGTAACAGTTTCACTCTTAACTTTCTCTATAGGGTCTTTGGTTAAAAGTTCTCTCTCATTCTCTGAACAAAAGTCCATATAACTGATCTCTTGTTTAATTTCTTCTTTGATATCCATTTTACTACAGCTGTTAAACTTGAGTGGCAAGTCTGTGAAAAAGAAATACATTATTAGTAACATTACTTTTGCTTCTCCACCACATTACATTTCAACTAAAGGGACTGACAACAAAAACAAGCAGAAAGTAACAATGGTAATTTGACAATATGTGAAGTATAACATTTTTTATGCTCCACCATATCATAATGTAGTTCTTATACGCCACTATAATGGACCTCCTTATATACACCCCATGATACTGCTAACCATCAATCAAAGGTGCATCTGTTCATAACAATCCTGCTAACCACAAATCACAGGTTTGTTTTTGAAAGTCCACTTTTATAAAGATTATAGCATACATACTCGCTGTATCATTGTCAAGGCCAACATAGGAATAAAATACATAATTTAACTGTTGCAGGCACAAACAACTATCAATTCTCATATGTACAATTGAATAACAAATACATAATTAACCCATTAGCTTGCATGTTTGAGCTAGAACATTGAGCTTCACACAGAAGATAGTTGGAGCCAGGACCTCCTGTATTAAGTGACCTTATTGCTTGTGCTACTTAGTGTATCATTTCCCCCCTCGCGTTCAATTGATTGTCATATGCAAAGCACAAGCATGAAGAGTAAGGATCATCTTTTGGGATTCCTGAGAAAAAGCATAACATGCCAAAAAAGGTAACAAATTACGACTTTTACAAGTGTTATTAGACATACCATGTATGACTTTTACATCCAAGAGAAGATTACACCAACAACAACATGACTTCTGCAGAAACTACACCACACAATAAATTTTCAAGGTGGATCTACAAGTCTTCATGTCATAATTAAGAAATTAGGTTTTAAATGAAAAAAGACACAGAGCAACAGGTGTGTGCTAATTGAAACACAGAATATTCAATCATTGCGTAAGAATTATCTTACGTCTTCAAAAATAGAGCTGAGAGATGCCCATTAGTTCACAAAGATGAGATTTATATCCATAGCAGCCACACACTTCCTAAAACAGCAGCTCAGGTATTATGGCACCAGTATCAAAAGGGGAGTGACTTATAATTGCCCATGCAGGTGGAAGTTTTAGATTCATACAGAATTCCCTCCTTATTTATTAATCACAACAGAAAACTGGAGATTTCCATAAGGAAATGAATACTGAAAATTACGTCAAATGACTTCGCAAAATGTTAATTCCAAATTTGCCCCCTAACTCGGTTTTAGTAATACACAAAGCTTCTTATCATAATACATATAGAAACCTCCAATTAAAAGCTCTTTAAGAAGAGACATGATTTCTTGGTTACAAAATCACAATGTCCCCTTTGTTGAAAATAGCACCAAAACAAAATTATGATTTAATTCTAGCCAACAAGCCGACTCAAAAAACCTTTTTAATTGACCAAATACTGTTTAAATATAACCATACAGCCTTAAGGCTTCCTCCCTACCACCTGGACCTGAATTCCATTGAATTAATATGGTCAGATGTCACACAATGGGTTGCTAGCAGAAATGTAACCTTTAAAATAAAAGACCTTGGAACGTCGTGCTGCCAAAAATTTGAGGAAATTGGCCAAACAGAATGGTGCAAGGTGTGTCTGTGGATCAAATTGAATAAGAGTACTGGCAGAAAAATGGTCTAGTGGAAGAAAGAATTGAAAGAATAATAATTGAAGACAATGGGATTGAAAGCAGCAACGAGGATGACAGTGATGGCGGCTCCACACAAGGCGAAGTTATGCCAGGCATAGAAGAATTAGGATGCGACTAAACACAAAACTATTGTTTTACTGAGTGCAAAATTTATGTGCCACTGAAAAATTAATGGAACTATGGCATTTAATTTGGCGAGGACTATGCAGCTTCTCTGTGAAATAAACAGTCTAGCGGTCGTCGAGAGGCTGATGACATCGCAATGCGATAATGCTGCTACTGAAACCAACTAAGTGACATGCATTAAAGCTCTCATTTAAATATCTCAGTGTTCTACAACTTTTGCACAACCTATAACACCCAACTTATTCTTTTTCTCACAAAGTAAGAACATCTGTTATATTCATTTAGTATACAGTATGTCAACAATATATTTTGTTTGCTTTTTTGTTTACCCAATGTGCTAAAATCACCAAGTCTATAAATAGACCGCTGGGCATTAAGGATATCAAAACATACTGTAATGATAAATGAATACATTACCCTCAAGATCATCTATTTTATGATTAAACTTTATTTCTTAAAGCAATTACGGATCATTTAAAGGCAAACCACTTATTAGCTAAAACATCTGGTGTGGTAAAATATGATCAACTGTGGTAAGGGTCAAAACATCTGTGGAAGGTTACATCATATTTTTTGCAGTGCAATCCTTCAAACTTGTTTTCATTTCTTCCCATTTTTCATTTAAAGCATGGCGATTTTCTGGAATTTTTGTGTACTTGGAAGCACATTTTTTGTATTATGTTGGAGTGGTTAACTTTTCAAACCTAACTTCATTCTTTTCAGAGGCAGTGAAATGTACTTCAACTGAGCCAGGAACATCATTCACATTTACCATACCTATAGTGGTTCATCTTCATCACTCTGTCTGGATTAGGAGGAAGAATCACATCAATTGTATCACAAGCATCATGAATTTCACTGGAAAAGTTATCATCACTTATAGTAACCAGCATAATTCCTTTGAATATGATGTCATAATTGTTACACGTCATATCTCTGAATGTAATCTAAAAATAATGAAAAGCAAAACAGAAATAACCAACGGACTTGCATATTATGGTTTGCATTTTTTGTTAGTGCATAATTGGAAAGCTATCCCCAAAATAATAGCGTAAGACACGTACTTTAGAAAGCCATGTGCTTACATGTTATCGTTACTTCAAAGAACACAATATAGAATACTGTAGAACACCAGTTTACTCTGTTTCAAATAGGAAAACTGTAGAAAACAATACACAATGGCAGATGCTTGCATACTATTACAGAATAACAATCTTGCTAGTGTTGCATCAAGTAAGAGTATCCGTGTGCCGACATGATAGAACACTTGTGCCCAGAAGTCTATAAATAGATTGCTTGACTTATGCATTATATTTTCAGCATTAGAATTGCTTACAGTGCGCGTTCTTTGTGTAATGCAATAATACAAACCTTTGACATTTATTGTATTACAGGAAGTTGGGAAGGAAACGCAAGAAGGAAAAAACAATAATATGCCTTCAAAGGACGGCAGTATTTACAGCTTATTATTTTAAATTAATAAACTACACAATATTCTAGTTTTTAAGAAACAATAATGTGTTCACATAATCATATAACATCAAGGATAACATACATGGTCAAAATATCTCTTGAGAATTCATGTAAGCTAAATAAAAAACATCTGTAGTGGTCTATAAATACACCGCTGGGTGTTAATGGGTTAAGATGTTGCACCCCAGTGACCGTAACTTGCAGCATTGAATATTCTTAATTCGGTGTTCATGCCTGCTGACACTGTCTTCTGGAAGTCAAATGCCAATTGTCCCTGTCTCTCCACTGTTCAGGATCCAAATTTCTTCAAGTCATGGCCTTTTGTACTCCTTCTATCCATGTCATTAATGGTTGGCCTCTTTTCCATCTTTCTGATGGGGTCCATTCTATAATTTTATGTGGAAGTCGCTTATTCGTCGCTCATTTTGTGTCCATACCATTGTAATCATTTTGTTTCTTTGTCTATGATACCTGGTTTTCCTCTACTTTCATAGTTTCTCTTATCTGTCTATTCTTTATTTTTTCTTTTCTTGATTTTCCTGCTGACTTTTCTTAAAACATCCATTTCTATAGTTAAAATGTTGTTTTGATTCCTGTTAGATATGTGCCATATTTCTGCACTATAGGTAAGTATACTTGCAATTATTGTCTTATATATCAGTAAGTTTCTAATTTTTGGTACGTGTTTATTCTACCAAATTGAATTTAGAGTATTAATTGCTTTATTTTTTCCAAAAATTGTCATTTTCTGTATTGCTTTTTCTATGTTGACCTATTTTTGTCCCTAGGTACATACACTGTGCTTGGCTCTATTATTTCCCCATTGTCTAGTTTCAATAGTCAATTTCCTCACCAATAATTAGGGACACAATTTTATGGTGAATAAAAATTGTGAATTTTGGTATAAAAAAAAGGCTCAAAGTGGGATAAAAGTGGTGAAATAAAATATCAAATACTATTGTTATAATTTACATTTCAAATGCTATATGTAGTAAGAACATTGAAATAACAAGTAAGCATGGTTTCTAAGTTTCCTCCTGTAATATTGCTTCTTTTTTCTGACAACATATTGTACACTGAAAGAGCTCCCTCACAATTACCATTAGAAATTGAAATATAGATACAAAGATTGTGATTCTCAGCATCCCATTATACATTGAGCATGAAAGACCACTTAATTTTGCTCATACGCCTCACTATCAAGTTTGAGGTTCTTTTACATGCCGTAAATCTATGACATGGGACCACTGGCTTTACTTCCCTTCCAAAGGAAGCCACGCTAAGGATTTACTAAATTAAATATGGTAATTATCTTCCTTAGATAAAAAAGTAAAACGAGTAGAAAAGAAAAAATTATTAAAACAAACTACAACTCTCACAGCAGCAAAAACAAAAATGACATTCAAAAAATTCACATATCATCCATGGGCCTTTGATAAATTTAAAAAAGTGTTTAAGGAATACAACATTCAGTTAGCAGCAGTAAACTATTACTCCATAAAAAACCTGCTACTTTCAAACATCAAGGATGATATTCCACCTAAAACAAAAAATCTGGCATATACCAAATTGAATGCAATGATTATAATAAAATATACATAGGAAAAACCAAAAGAAATTTAGAAACTAGATCCAAGGAACGCGTTAGGAACATCAAGAGTAAACAATTAGAAAAATCAGCAGTTGCGTTTCGCTTTTGGACAAAAAAATCATGACATAAAGCTAGAACTGAAACTTCTCAAACACATAACCGGAAAACAAGAACTGTCCACATGGAAACATATCTTCATTTTAAAAAATAGAAACTGAATATTTAATTTCGACATTCCTCAGAAAGATATTTTCAGCAAGTTCCTTGAACCGTTACCAGAAGAAACATCAGAAGGAGCATCACCATCAGCACCATGAAACACCATGGAAACCCAGTTATTTTCCGGTTGCTAATGGAGGAAAGTTAACCTTCGAAATGCGTTCTGGAAAATTATGTTGTAAGTGTAGTTTAGTGTTATTGACTCACCTTTTAAATTAAATTAAATATGGTAAACTGCTGTCTGGAAGTCTGTACTTGTGAACCTTACCATTATATATGAAACTACATTCAATAGCACCACCCACCTGGGACTCATCGGTAAATACCAGAGCGTAAGTTCAGTAACGGCCCAAAGTTTGGTGAAAAGCTAGCAGAACAGCAAAGGCAGGGTAAAGGAGTAATTTTCTTCAAAATCTTTGTGTCGCATCCTTGAAAGACATTAAACTTAAATGCCAACTTTGGCTTTTAACCCACTTTTCGTTTTTGAGTTATGCTGTCCACAAACACATGGACCTTTTTCTAAAAATGCTCCTTTTTGGATTAAGGTGGCCTCAAAACATATATTTCCGGTGAAATCTGAACATTGAATTTTTGGGTGCAATACAATACTTCCTCTACTTCACTAAACATAGTAGGGAAAGTAAAAAGTGATGTGGAACGAAAATGTTTAAAGGTAACTACACAAGTTCCCCTGTGTAAAATGTAAAATAAAACCATGCAGGGCACACTGGCATGCTTTGATAGCCAAACAGCATTCCTAGGTCCACCAAGGAACAAAAATGTGACAAGGCATAGAGGAACTGCAAGGAATGCAAGCAAGATACAGCATGTAAAATATTCCACCATTTCATCAATTCTGGCAAAACCATTGTTGAGGATATAAATGAGGGAACAAAATTTCCGCCAATCAACCTTGGAAATAATCCAGTGAGGATGTCATGTTAAGGGATAATTTCACTGCCAAAAGGGTCGGAAAGTACTGACCAATCAAGAAGAGGCACCAGTGACAGGCTGCAGAAACAAACATTTAATGGGTGCCATAAGCAGCCGATGACACCAGTGTGTAACAAAAGCAAGCTGGATACATCACAAAAGTCTGCTATAAGGTACCCATGAGCATTGTCAAAGTCAGAGCCCCATAGTGTGTATCTGGCATTCAGGTCGCCTGGTGGTGGAATCTGTGCCAAAAGAGCCTGAAGATCATTTGATTGTACGACACTGACCAGTGGCAGATAAGACACTGCAAAGAGAGAAGCAGTTTAACATATACTACTACAGAATGCAACAGTGTGTTAAGGGGTACACTGGTGTGCTGCCACCAAAGTAGCAACACCACCACTTGCTTGCCGACTGAAAACATATATTTCTGGTGAGGCAGTCTTGCCTAAATGCCAAAAAATCATGAAGGTATTGAGTGTGATTAGACTGCAAATGGGTATTTTGTAGACAGCCTCTGAGGGCGAACATTGAGAAATTAAATGCTGTATGTCCAGAGACCATGCCCGGAACCCATTAACATTCCACTGGCATACTTACATGGTAAAAATGAGATTAGTATATGCTCTTTATCTTTTTCTTCTTTGCCTTGGATGACTTCAGACTAACAATGTGAAATTTGCCCTCCTATGGCAACTCCTCCATATTTAGGAGTCTGAGGATTCCCTCCGGCTCAGTGAGCAGGATCAGGACTTCACCGGGGATGTGCGACTACTTGTCCTATGTTTAGTATGGGAACAATTTGTCCCGACAGGCAATACTATGTGCAGAGGACTTGAGAGCTGGAGTCTACATGACTGAAGATGTAATTGCCCTGTAGGTGTGGTATGCAACATTGGAGGGGTGCTTGGTGGTAAGTTGGTCTGTGCTGAAGCATCTGCAACAGTGTTGATAGGAGTGCAGCGGACTGTTGGCGCACAACCTGTGGTAGTCACAGTCTTCAGTTGTTCCAAGTAGCAATATGCTTCTGGAAATGTAAGGCGTTCTCTGATCTGCAGCTCTTGTTTACAGTCCACAAACTTAGAACACCGGCATGACCTAGATGGATGATTCCCTCTACAATTGACACAATAAGGACACGTATACATACCATACCCTCATGCAATCATATGCCACAACGCTCACAAGGAGCAGGATGCATGTCCTTAGTATGTCTGAACTTCTTGCACTGAAAACAGTGCAAAGGGTTCAGAAATACTGGTGTACCATGGTATGTTCATAACCATATAAGGTGTAGTCCGATAATAAAGTACCCTTAAAAGTAAGAAACAGTACGTAATGGGTAATCTTCATACAAGCAGCCTTGGCATCATGAAATTTGGACCCGGAATAATGGAGAAACAGATGGCATGGAGTTTGGCTTCCGGAAGACGCTGCCAGCTGTTATAAACTGGAGACTGAATAGGTAATGTTTCCAATCCTACTTTTGAGACAGCCAATACACCAGACACACACATTGATCAGAGAGGCAGGTGACTATCTCCTCGTCCTTCAGACTAACCAGACTGGAGGTGGTACAGTTCCCCTACATGAGTTGAGCAATTAGTGTGGGGTAGGATCCCAACATACTTGCCTCCAACAATTTCTGGGACTGGTCTACAGTGTGAAGGGTATGCCCAGCCTTTGCACCTGAGACCTCCATAGAGCACACATGTTGGAAATTGCACTGAAACCGTGAGACTGGACCACAAAGATAGAAAAGATGCCTGCTGGTGAGACAGGAGTAAACAAACCTAAGACCTCACAAACTAACAGTCATAATAAACCTAGAAGAGGAAGAGGATGATCAAGAGTAGCAACTACACGTGGCACTGTTGATGGAACTGGAAGGGGTTCAGGATCCTGGGTGTGCCAATACCCATACATACCATATTAGGCCAATGTGTTGGGTATGAAATGCAGCAACTACTGAACCAAGAGTTCTCCATTGGCAATAAGGTTCACTCATAAAATTGACAGACTGGAACAGCGCAAGAATTGTCCTTATGACTACCTTCAAATGTGGGGCACCAAACTGTTTGTAATGTTCTAGAAAATTGTGGACAATTTGTATGAAAGAACTGTATACCACTTTTGTGTCGAGCTTACTCCTTTGGGTTTTAATTGCATATGCAGGTCAAACAGCGTTTTGTGAAAAATACTTCATTAGTGAGCTCTGGGTAGGTGCAAAATTCTCCTGAGTTATGATGTTGTAGTAGTAATTGTTTCATTGGGTCCACACTTTGAGAGGGAAGGAAGTGAAAACTTGGCAAAGAAACAAAGGGTCGCTAAATGAGCAAACAAGTGAAATCCCCTACTTTGGTGATAATAATTAGGTTTTAGTTACATAGATGTTTCAACTATGGCCTTCATTGTTTCACTTTGGCTAAAACTGCTCCACTCCTCTTCTTGTTAAAAGGTCTTGCAGCTTAACGTCCTCAATAACCCAGTTACACTTTGCAGCTTATGGAATGTCAATGTTGGCAACACTCCCAAGATGTCTCAGGTGGAATGTGTGTTATGTTATAATGTTACTGTTTTACTATGCTCCTAGTGCGTGATCCAAAAGACTGTGAGTTCGCTGTGCTGTGTTCCATCTGTATGCATCCTCGGCGCACGGCGCTGACTGCCACTGTCATAGAACAGCGCGGAAAAAATCATACAGCATTTTGAAAACTACTTTTAAAGGCTTTACTTACCAATGTTATTAACGGAGATGCTAAAACTGACCACCGCCTTTATGCATACATTTTTGGCACCTCTTTAGGAAACTACCCATCACCCGCCATAGTTCACATTGAGAAATGCTGGCAATTTCCTGGCAGATATTTTGTTTTAATTCTTCCTGGTTGTGTGGGTTTGTCTTGTATACTTTAAGTTACCCCAGAGATAGAGATTGCAGATCACTTGGAAATCTTTCTGCAAATCGCACTTTCACTTGGCAAGTTGACTGATTTAACACATACGTACCATAAATAAATAAATAAATAAATACATACTGTGCAGTAGAAAACAAATGCTGAGCCACAATACACTTTGTGACTAAGTGCAGGACAAAATAATAAAGCACACTGTAATAATTCAACCACATATCACCTCTATACTGCACTTCCTACTGCAATAGATACTGAAAGGATATCTTGTGCATCTCTTACAGTTTACCAGTTGTAGAGAAGTCATTCAGAACAAATTAATAAATATGCAGCCGTTTTCATTAAAATAACTGACTATTAAAATAGCTGCATATTAACAGCTATTTGGAACCTAATAAAGAGAACCAACTTAAATATTTTCTGCCAAATGAAAAAAACAGTAGCTAGTCTCCAATGGGAAAAAAAGAGTTAGTAAAAACCTATCACAGATTGATAATAAAAAATACTTTCAAAAATATTAGTCCCAATCTTCCGTTACGTCCCACACCGTTAGTCATTGCGCATATGCCAGGACTTCTAAAATTTTTCCCGAAGTGGATGTGAAGTCTAGTGCTGGTACCCAGCAAATTCTCATTGCGCATGCGCCATACTTCGTTGTTTCACGTACACGGCCAGGTACAAACGACCTACACTTACCATATATGGAATAATAGAAGTAGGTGAGGCCAAGCCGCTATTATACAGGATAATCTTCATGTAACATGTTTCACTGCCTTTGTAGATTGTTGTGCAATAAGTGATCTTATAGTGTATACGTTTTATATTAACATTGAAATGTATCTAATAAGAAAAGACCAAAAAGGTACACACGGAACAGCATCAATATTACGAATGTGATTAATGACTGTCTTTAAGACGAATATTACTGTAAACGTTCAAGGAGATGGATACTACCACGTAAGGGTAAATATCATCCGATGCTATCAAAGGAAACCCTGTGATACCATCAGATGGGAGTATAACACTTCAATTTACTTACACTACTGAGGAATTATGTTCTAACTCACCACATTACGACACACATGTTATGGTTTGCAAATAAAATATAAGAGTAACAAAACCAACAAGGCCTCTTATGGTAGGGCAGCCAACCTATGAGAACTAAAATTAGACTTAACTCTACCCTACACATAGAACTGATTCGCACATGGACTTGAGTAATCGCTGACCTGTGCGACAATTTCCTTATCTGTCTGTTAATCTCCCGGAGGGTTCTATTTTTGTGTGTAAAGAAACGATTAAGAATCCTGTTGGGTAGCTAAAATCGGTATTTTTGACAGCTATAAGCTTAAAGAAAACAAATCAAGTATACATGACATTCTTTAAGCCCGCGTGCTTTGTGTTTCTACCTACGGGATTGTCGTGCTATACAAAGCACGAAACAAAGCATATTTTGTTTTGAAGCTGCCTCTTGTCCAAACGCTCTAAAGTATTTACTTTAAAAACCACTTAAACAGATGCAACAAGAGATAGTGCTTCAGTTGTTTGCCATGGTGACAAGAATGATTGATTTAAAATGTTTTCAATGTAGGTACCAGAAGTGTATCGCTAGTAGATGATGTACAATTGGATTTATATAGTTGATTATTCATTTCTCTGCATCTATACGACCCTGAGATGAAATCCGGCTGACTTGGCGCATCCCACCCTTAGAAGACCGAGCACGTTAAATGGAGCGCAGTGTTGCATCATGTACTATAGTTGCGAATCTTTCTCCGCGCGCAACCCCGAGGTGGCCGAGTCCTGTACTTATTCCTTCAATTGCTGCTTGACGGGCACTTTTAACTTTGGTATCCCTCCACGCCTTTGTCACTGTATGACCGAAATTTACAAACGACTCGTCTATATAAATAATTGATTTCCCATGGTCCCTAAACTTATTGTCTTTTGGATATTTATGTCGCCATCTGATGGTATCGTCTCTTTCTATTAATATGGACTTGTTACCCCTTCTTTCATATTCGAACCCCAAATCATGTAAGAACCGACTCAGAGTGGCCCTTGAGAAATTTGGTAGGGTCTCACCACTGTTGACCCATGACAAAATTGTATTCATTGTGGGTGGAGTATTTGCAAACAGTAGAGAATGAACAATTCACTTTGCACTATTCCATCATATTACGTTAACTTAGCGTTTTTTTTTTATTTTCCCGCCCTTTTTGCTGTCTTTTTCGATGGCGCTCTTGGAGGTCCTTTCATTAATTCATTTTTAATCCTATACAGTACTGCTTCTGACCACCCGATAGCCTTAGCTGTTTCTTTTACTGCCTTACACGCGTTTCACTTGAAAAATAATCTAACGTATTCATAATTATCTGGCGTTCCTTACTTCGTAATTTACCAACATATCGTCTCTTCCTAGCTTCCCCCTCCATAACTACAAATATTTACGAAAATATTAAACAAATATCGCAATAGCAGCTCGCAGATTCCACATAGTCACACACACGACTTCTTTCGAGCTAATGCTAGTGCTGCTCCTTTATCTTCTGTGTCAGTCCTGGCGTGAGAATACGCTGAATAGATGAATACATGTTGTTTGCCTTACGATAAAAGAAAGATATTACGGTCTTTTGGTTTATTTTAAAAACTTTCTCCAACCCTTCTCAACATTTGTTCTCGCTGGTTCCCTGATGTGAACTCAATAACAAAAAAGTTTCAATCTGCGTAACTTTTCCAGTGCACAGATATAGAATTTTCCGAAAACATTTAATTGAAATAATTATAAGACTTAACTGAGTAAACATAGAGAATCAAAGTAGGCAGGTGGCGGCACCATAGTTTACCCTAGCTAAAAACACAATATACACGTATTCTAGGAGTCAGTTAATGCGTGATGAGTATATCGGACTTGTGTTGAAAAAAAAACAGTTTTAAGAAGAAATATGGGCCTATAGAAATGTAAAATGACTCTAAAAAGGATATAACCTGCTGGAGAAAAAAATTCTGCGTAGGATAATGTTTTCAAACGTGAAATTTATAACTGAATATTTATACCATGTTATTAGGAACCTGGCAACAGCGCTAGGGTAGAAAAGGACGAGGCTAATGGCAACTTGTATACGCTAGATAGAGACAGATATATCCCATTTAACTCCATACTGTAATCTAAGAGTAGGACAAGGAATAGTTGACTGGCAAAATTAACTGCAAAGTTTGGATTTCTACACGCAAAAGACGTAGCAACGTGGGGCGAGTAAAAAGAGTTCGAAAAGCAGATGATAATACGGAAATTTTAAGGACGCAGTTGATGCAAGAACAACACGAAACTTTGAGCTACGGAACACAAGGATCTACGTAGAGTTTCCTGGAAACAACGCTATCTGGACATCTAGAAAAGAAGAAACAACAAAATAAAAGTAGGATCTAAGATAGGAAATAGAGCTTGGGAAAAAAAAGAAAAAGAATGTAGGAAGAGTATGAAATTGTTAGATTAAAGTTTGACTTGGAAAATAGAACAAACTGAGAGTAAGATTGAGGATTTAGTCACTGAAATAAAATTAGGACAAGAAAATGCATTGGTAGAAATAAGGTTAGAAGTCAGTAAAGAACTAGACGAGTTTAAGATTGGACAAAGTGAAGAGATAGCGAAACAGAGAGAATGTATAGGACAACTGGGAAATAAGACATGGGCGTTGCGAAACGGGGGCAAGGGGGGGGGGGGCGGTGCAGCCAGTTACTGACTATTAAACTATTATTTTAATTTTGATGTAAAGAATAATTTTTATTTAGCACAAATTAATACGGTTGTCTGCAACAAATATTATAAATTTTGGCAATAAAGTAATGATTTAATATTATATGATTGCAAATTTCCCCCTGGAAAAAAGTCTGCCGACACTCATGAAATAAGATAGGGCAAGGAATAGCAATGATTAATGCTGAAATAAGGCAAGTTAGCGAATGGGGAAAAAAGCAAGTTACTGAAGAGATGAAGGGTGCTATTAAAAGGATGAGCTCTGAAATGCAATCACAACGTGATGAGTTTCATAGGTACAATGAAGAATTTAACAGTAGAATGCAAAATGTGTACTGATTTGGAAAAAGAGAAAATCTAGGGAAATTAATCAAGTTGTGATTGCGTAAAATGCTCAAAAAGAATATGATTCAACTCAAAACAAAGGTAAATAGTAGAAAATATATTGTTTGAAAAGTTTAACAATGTGGATGGTGAAGACATAGGAGAGATAATTAACGTTGTAGATCCAGGATTCATACTGATCAAAATCCGTGTAGGTACGTGCATACACAGTCATAGTAATCAGCTACCTTCTCCCTCCCTCCTTCACCAATTTGATGAGACTGTGGGTGATAACCCAAAGTATTACAAGATTACTTTCACATAAAGAGAATTCCTAGCGAATGGCTAATGATGATAGTAAAACAATGTTTGACGAAAAATCTGATGTGTTGCACTTACATGAATTTCTCTACTCTTGTACTAACCATTCTTACAAATTCTTATTCTCATATTCTTTTACATTTGTACAAATTATCTTATTGCTCATTTCCTTGTAGGTACAAGGGGAATATTACAATACAGTAGGCTTTCAGTGATAGTCCGTTTAAGGCTTTGAGATTCCGTTCTCTTGCACGCTTAACATATAAAAAATGAACAACTATGTTCCAAAGTAAGAACAAATTAGAAACTAAAAACTTCACTTATCTTAGTAATGTTGCATGTTCATTTTGAACAAGCTAACCCAGGGTTTCAAGAGAATGAGTTGGAGAGAACTTGAAACCCTGGGTTAGCTTGTTCAAAATGAACATGCAACGTTACTAAGATAAGTGAAGTTTTTACTCGTAGCTTCTAATTTGTTCTTACTTTAGCATCTTGTTGCTTCACTGTTAATCGCTTCAATTTTCCTTATTTAAAGAAGTTCCGTTTCACGAAAGCTTTAAGTTTTCCGAAACTCTCACACATAACAAAGAATATCTCCGAAATGGTTCACCCTACAAGAAAATACTTCTGGCATTTTAACTCGCACATATCGAATACACGTCTTCCCTCTTTAGACGATGTGACGCTAAGATGCTGAAATCTAGCATCTTCCATCACAAGGCGTGTGTATTCATACGCGTATGTTCATTTCCTACGGCGTCCTTTATGACGTCATCTTACATGTTAAATAGTTCCCAAAATGTTGGGGAAGCGATCTCAATTTATCCTCTCAACACTCTAAATATTAATTATAAAATAATTCTTACAATTATACATATTAAATTTGAATTATTATTAATATTAAATTTGAACATATTACTTAACATTAATGACGTTATTAAACAAATAATATTCTCAACAATGAAACAATGGTAATACACTCTCATTACTTAAGAAATCCTCACCAACAGGAAAAATAAACCAAACTTACAATAAATATTCACATAAATATTTTCTTTTCGGGGCCTGACCACATATTCTGTCTCACCATTAAAACAGGAAAGATTTTTTTATCCCAAGAATGGTAAGCTAAGCTAAATCGTTTACAAGATCTTAATTTAATTCTACAAAACTTAATAATTTCCATAAAAGCATCAGCTCTTCTGTAGGCATGCTAGGAAAGAAGTTCATCATTTGAAGACAATAGGGTACTTAGGATGTTCGTTGTGTGTGTGTGTAGCAAACAGATCCGTTTGATAATACCATAATGTTATGAAAGTGCTCAAACTACAACCATAATCTCTATCTTTAATGTCACTAGTTGTTGCAAATAATGTTCTACATTATATTTAAGTAATCCAATTCCAACGTGGACTCTTTGTGTATGTACATTATTGTAGGGATTACACCAACAATGTACTGTAACAAATGAGAAAAACCCCAGTTACTGCTAATCACAATTTATTGACTCCTAGTCGTTCTGGGTGGCTCAGGTGGTTAGACGTTGGCCTACTGATCCCAAGGTCGCGGGTTCAAATCCGGCCCAAACCGATGGTTTTTAAGTGTGCTTAAAAACAACAGCTCCATGTCAGTAGATTTACTAGTATGTAAAATAACTCCTGGGGGACAAAATTCCGGAGCACCGGCGACGCTGATGTTATCCTGCTACCCATACTCCTATTACCAGTACCACTACCACTTCTCCTTCCAGGCACGAGCAGGTTCCTTATATAGTTCCTTAGACAATGGAAATGTTCTGCAAGTAGAATGATCGGGATTGGCTGTGAGAGAACAGTCCAGACACCGCACCACTACACAATAGCTATTGTCTCCGAAGGCTCTATTGCCCCGCTGGCGGCTCGATTTTTCGGGCAGGTAAACGCCTCCGGCCCGTTCTTGTTGCTGGGGGAGATCAGGCTCCGCCCGGTACTTCTTATGAGCTGCGTCCGGGCTCACGGCCGGCGTGACAATACAAAAATGGGCACATTACAATACTAATAATGGCCATCACTCAGAAAGAATAACCGTTTGGTAGAAATATCCATAAGCTTAGAGAATACAGGAAATTCCAATGAAAATTAATTTTGCCCTTACTAGAAGAAAAAGAAATGAAACTATGCAACTTTATTTTATAAATAAAATTGCCAAATAACAATTAAAATATTTACAAGGAGCACGCATTCATAGCTATCAGCAGAACCATTAATGCACTTAGTGAAATAAGCCATAAGGTTTTAGTGATTAATCATATTGCAACATTGTAAAGGGTTATTTGTATTTTATAGGCACTAACAATGTTTCTCTGAAGTATCTATTGTTCACTGCAAATCTGTAAGCAAACAATTATTAAACATGGCTCAAAATTTTCCATTTCATAAGGCTCAACATGGAATGTTTATTTTTGCTTTCTGCATAAACAAGAAAACACAACAGCAATTCAAAATCTAGACATAAAACAACTTTAACACAATATCAAATGAGAAATTCATTGTGAAATAATTGAGCTTGAAAATGATATTAGAAAATCATTTACTCTTCTAACTACCTAATACTCTGCTAAATAATCCAGTTTCTTACACATCCTTATGCATCTGTTATAAATTATGATGAATATTGTCAAAACAAGAAATTATATGGAACATAATGTATGCCCTTCTCCATTCATGATTGATTTATATACACATTAATACAAGCTACATACTTCGGATAAACACACAAAAAATAAACTCTATTACAAGGTGAAGGAAGAAAATTCTCCTCCCAAAATCTCTCTTAAACATTTTAACATTATGAATCAATTAAAATGTCCTAGGAACTCCTCCCACTAAGCTTGCAATGCTATAGCTTTTGGACCTTATGAGTCAACGTGTTTTCAAAGTTAACAAATCATTAAAAGCCTTGTTACAATTACACCTGTGTGGCTTAATGCTCCCATGAATAAATTTGTTTTCAACACTGGTAACTGAATAAAACCTTCACTACAAATGTTACAGCTGCATGCCTTTATTTTTCATGAGTTAATTTGTTTTCAAATATGATAAATCAACAAAAGTCTTATTCCAAATATTACACTTATGTGGCTTTATGTCCTTAAAAATAAATTTGTGTATTCAAATTTGGTAAATCCACAAAAGACTTGCTTCAAATGTTACACGCGTGGCTCCATGCCATTATGAATAAATTTGTGAGGTTCAAATTTGATAACTCAAAAAAAGCCTATTACAAATGTTACTTGTGTGGCTTAATCTCCATATGAATAAAGTTGAGTTTTCAAATTTGATAACCTAGAAAATGCCTTGTTACAAATTTTCATTTGTGGCTTTATTTTCTCATGAATCAATTTGTGTCTTTTCAAATTTGCCAACTGGGTAAATGTCTTGTTACAAATGTTACATTTGTGTGGCCTTAGACCTTCGTGAATCAATTTGTGTGTTTTCAACTTAAACGACTGAGTAAAAGCCTTGTTACAAATGTTACATTTGTGTGGCTTTATGTCCTCATGAATCCATTTGTGTGTTCTCAAATTTGATAACTGAGAAAATGATTTGTCACAAATGTTACACTTCTGTGGCTTTATACCTTCATGTATCAATTTGTGTTTGTTCAAATTTGATAACTGAGTAAAAGCCTTGTTACAAATGTTACACTTGTGTGGCTTTACACCTTCATGTATCTCCAATTTGTGTTTGTTCAAATTTGATAACTGAGAAAATGTCTTGTCACAAATGCTACATTTGTGTGACTTTATGTCTTCATGAATCAATTTGTGTGTTCTCAAATTTGATAACTGAGAAAATGATTTGTCACAAATGTTACACTTGTGTGGCTTTATACTTTCATGTATCAATTTGTGTTTGTTCAAATTTGATAACCGAGTAAATGCTTTGTTACAAATGTTACACTTGTGTGGCTTTATACCTTCATGTATCAATTTGTGTGTTCTCAAATTTGATAACTGAGAAAATGATTTGTCACAAATGTTACACTTGTGTGGCTTTATACCTTCATGTATCAATTTGTGTTTGTTCAAACTTGATAACTGAGTAAATGCCTTGTTGCAAATGTTACACTTGTGGGCCTTTATTTCTCCATGAATCAATTTGTGTTTGTTCAAACTTGATAACTGAGTAAATGCCTTGTTGCAAATGTTACACTTGTGGGCCTTTATTTCGCCATGAATCAATTTGTGTTTGTTCAAACTTGATAACTTAGCAAATGCCTTGTTGCAAATGTTACACTTGTGGGCCTTTATTTCTCCATGAATCAATTTGTGTTTGTTCAAACTTGATAACTGAGTAAATGCCTTGTTGCAAATGTTACACTTGTGGGCCTTTATTTCTCCATGAATCAATTTGTGTTTGTTCAAACTTGATAACTTAGCAAATGCCTTGTTGCAAATGTTACACTTGTGGGCCTTTATTTCTCCATGAATCAATTTGTGTTTGTTCAAACTTGATAACTGAGTAAATGCCTTGTTGCAAATGTTACACTTGTGGGCCTTTATTTCTCCATGAATCAATTTGTGTTTGTTCAAACTTGATAACTTAGCAAATGCCTTGTTGCAAATGTTACACTTGTGGGCCTTTATTTCTCCATGGATCAATTTGTGTTTGTTCAAACTTGATAACTTAGCAAATGCCTTGTTGCAAATGTTACACTTGTGGGCCTTTATTTCTCCATGAATCAATTTGTGTTTGTTCAAACTTGATAACTTAGCAAATGCCTTGTTGCAAATGTTACACTTGTGGGCCTTTATTTCTCCATGAATCAATTTGTGTTTTTTCAAATTTGATAACTGGCTAAAAGTCTTGTTGCTTTGTCCAAAGGTGGAAGCCATGCTGACATAAGATATTTCTGAGTAAACATTTAATTCTACTGAAGGTATATTTGTAACAACACTTTTCTGACTCTCACATTTTCTGTCCCTTTCGCATTCAGGATTATAATTGTTCATGTTGAAACTTATATCAGTTCCTAAGTCTTCACTGGAGAATAAATCTGATGTATAACTGGAAGCACCCTCACTGCATAAGCTGAAATATAAGAATTGGTAATTACTACAACACGGGATGAAACATTAACAAGAAAAGAATGTGAATGTTTATTTTCCATACACACAAGACTTTATGAAACAGTTAAAAACAATTGGATATGTTATAAGATGTGATATAGGTTTACCAATTTGAAACATTGTAGTAAATATGAGTCATGTTTCAAAAAATTATCTTGCCTAAAACTGTGAATGCGATCACTCAGATATACATAATGTAGGAAGACAATGTGATTGGTTATCTGATTTCCATTATTTTGTGTAAAACCTGCATTCTCCATCTCTCTGATTGATTTTTTTAAAAAATGGTTAAATTCTTTAGAATTAAACAAAGAATTAATAGATGATTTTGTAAAACTTACAAATCTTTGTTTAGATCAAAATTTCTTTAGCTTTAATGGTAATTTTTTTCAACAAACTTCTGACTTGGCAATGCGTAGTCCACTTTCACCATTTCTTGCTAATCTTTTCATGAGTTTTTTGAAACCCAAATTATAAAATCATTCCCTCTAATTTTTAAAATATGGTATACATATGTGGATGACATTTTTGCTATTGACCCAAAAAAGCTGATAAATGATGCTTTAAAACTTTTAAATTTACAAGATAAAGCTATACAATTCACATTGGAAACCGAAAATAATAGATGCCTTCCGTTCCTGGGGTTAAAAATTAAAAGACATAACAATAAATTGAATTTTGGTATTTATAGAAAATCTACTCACTGATAATTACATAAAAAATATAAGTTTTAATCCTTTTGCACATAAATTTGCTGTTTCAATAGTTCAGTAAATATACCCCTTAATACAGAGGAATTTGATACAGAATATAAACACATTATTAACACAGCAGTAATTAATGGTTTTAATACAGATTTTATACATAAAAATATAGAAAAATTGAAGTATCAAAAAGCTGTTAAAGAAGTTTCTACCCTCAAAAAAATAAAAGATAATTGTATTTTGAAAAAGTTTACTTACCATCCATGGGCCAATAAAAAATATACAACCATTTTTAAAGAATATGGAATAAATTTGGTCCCTCAAAATAAATTTAATACACAACATCTACTAAATTTTTCTAAAAAGGATAAAATACCAAATTATAAAAAATCTGGCATTTATCAATTTAGATGTTTGGATTGTGATAAGATTTATATTGGTGAAACTAAACGTCATTTAGAAACTAGAATAAAAGAGCAGTTAAGAAATATTAAATATAAACAAACTGATAAATCAGCTGTGGCAGATCATTTTTGGTCATTTAATCATGAAATTAATCCAGAAGTTAAACTATTAAAACAATTAAGTGGACCTATAGATTTAATGGTTTGGGGAAAAAAATATTTATTTTAAAAAACAGGAACTGTGTTATGAACTTTGAATTACCTTCTATAGGTTGTATTTATAGATTTTTGTTTTTAGAGATTGCTAATTAAAATGAGCATCAGTATCTGTTTTTTGTTTTCAGAGATTAGTGATTAAAATGAACATCTGTAGCTTTGGTAACTTATTTGTTTGTATAGCTTTGAGAATAAGTTGGAGTCAACTTGAAACTTTTGTCAGCAATTAGCACGAAAAACTTGCAACATTACTAAGATAAGTGAAGTTTTTAGTTTCTAATTTGTTTTTACTTTAGAATCTTGTTGCTTCACTGTTAATCGCTGCAATTTCTTTAATTAACCAGTTGTGAGCCTTTGTGCAGCATCGGCACAAACTCCTCTGCAATATCAGCGTAAGATTCTATTAGCTAATTATGGTTGTGTGCTTAGATGTAGACCTAAGCACCCAAAGTTTGCTTCATTTTTCATAAATAGCTAAGCAAATGATATAGGAAAAGTACCCTTAGCCCTAAGCCAGTGGGTTTTTGTTTCTAGGGATTTGTTAGGAAGTCTTGTGTATTCCCAAAAGTTGTTGTTAGCTAATGCTGGATTTCTGACAATGAAGTCATTAATCCTCTTGCTCTCCAATATTTTTCACTGGTGGATGGGGCATTAGAAGTGGCCGGGCATATTTGAAGGTGGTCTCGATCCATTTCCTCTTGCAGATCACATAGAGGACAGAGTGGTGAAGAATATATCCCAATTCTGTTTAAATGTTTGCCAGACAATCGTGTCCTGTAATCAACCTGAAGGTTGCAACTGCTGTTTTTCGAGGATACTCAGGAATCACTGTTTGGATGTTTGGTAGTTCCCATCTTTTATTCTTTGATTTTTCATAGTAATATTTTGCAACAATTTTTTTGAATTCAGAGTTGACTAATCTTTTAGCTGCATAAAATGGTAGATTAACTATAGATTTTTGTACACCGCTGGTACCCTTTTTTGCAAGAAAATCAGCTTTCTCATTACCACTCAGTCCACAGTGAGCCGGTATCCATTGGAAGACTAGGTGTTTTTGAAGTGCTGTTAGATGGCTAAGCATCTTCCAACATTCTATAATAGTTTGAATTTTTGGTGACAACTTGGAAGTAATTGCTATAATTGCTGCCCTGGAATCTGAGAGAATAACTGCTTGCTGAAAATGTGAAATTCTGTACAAAAGATTTTGTAGGGCCATTCGAATTGCTTCAATTTCTCCATCAAAGTTTGTAGTTCCATAACTTAAAGATTTGTAATAGGAAAAGAGGTGACATGTGACTCCAGCACCTGCTCCATCTTGGTTTGATATCAATGATCCATCAGTATAAATATAGAGCAACTCATGTTCTGGAAATCTAGTATGGATTGTCTCTAATGCCAATAATTTTAGAACACTAGTTGGAGTATCACTTTTTTTAACTTCTTCTGTCAGGTGTAAATAATATGTGATGTCTAATGTATGTATTGGATTGACTTTAGATATGAAGTTTTCCTTTGAATTAGGAAGGTGTACATCCTTCTTGATGTCCTGAATTTTGGAAAGAAAGCTCTCCTGAGTCTTTAGTGTATGTGTAAACTTTCTCTTGTGCCATGTATTGAATGGGAGTCTGATCAACTTTTCGTGTTGAATAAGAGCCGCTTTTTGTATTTCATATTCAATGGGGTATTGGTTGGTTAGTATTTCCATAGCTGCTATTGGTGTGGTTTTTATAGCACCTGTAATTAATCTCAGACTTTGGTTTTGAAAGATTTGAATTTTTTTTGTGTTTGCTGTTACAAGAACTTCGCTGCAGTAAGTAAATAATGGTTTGATATATACATTGTATGTTGTGTTAAGCGTTGCTCTGGAACATCCCCACTTCATTCCTGTTAGACGTTTTAACAGTGAAAGGCGCCTCTCTGCTCTTTGTATTACATTTTCTATTTGTTTGGTCCATGTAAGTTTGGTATCAAATGTAACTCCTAAATACTTTGCTTCCTTTGTTTCTGGTAATTGTTGACCCTCAAAATTTAGTTTTATTTTTAGTGGTTTTTTCTTAGTGAAAAGATTTGGTAGTTTGATTTTGTTGTATTAACAGTCATTAAATTTTCTTTGGTCCACCTTTGTAAGTTGGTTAAGGATTATTGCATGGTTTTTTCTAGTTCTGTACTTTTGTTTTTTGGTTTTGAAGTCCACATTACTAAGTCATCAGCAAATAGTGTACACTTCACACTTGATTCTTGTATTTGTTGTGGCAGATCGTTAATAAATATATTAAAAAGTGCTGAGCACTGCGTCTTGTGGTAAGCCACGGTGTACTTGTTTGTATTTAAATATATATCTTCCATATCTGGTTGCAATAAAGCGTTGTGTTAGGAAATGATATAGCCATGAAAACATTGGACCTTGTATCCCTATTTTTTTTTTACTTTCTTTAGTAGTTTTGTTCTGCATATAGAATTAATTATATGCACTTTGGAAATCAATAAAACTGATAAATTATCTTCTTTTCTATTGATGGAGTCTTTGATTTCTTGACTGAGAAGTAAGACTTGTTCATTTGTAGAGTGGAACTCTCTGAATCCAGCTTGACATGGGGAGATTAAATTTTGTGATTCTAGGAACCAATTTAACCTGTTTGACACCATTCTTTCCATCACTTTTGCTATTATGCTGGTAAGAGCTATTGGTCAATAATTTTTTATTTCTGATGCTGTTTTGTCTTTCTTCAAGAGTGGGACAATTATTGCTTTTTGCCATTCAGCAGGTACAGTGGTTTTCCAGGATAGATTGTAGAGTTTCAGTAGTTGTTGTTTTGCTGTTTTTCCAAGGTTTTTTATGAACTCTGGATGTATGTAATCTGGTCCTATTTCTTGTTACTTTATGTGAATTAGCATAATATTTATTGAATGTTTTGGCTATGACTACATCATTTACTAATATTTTATTGTTGTGTATGATAGGTGTGCTGTTGTTTTCTTTCCTGTCCTTGACATTTTTTATGAACTTATGAGCTTTGTTACCATCTGTCCTATAATCCATTTTTTCTAAGAAATTATTAAAGTGATTCCTTTTAGCAGTATTAATTTCTTTTTTTAGTGAGGCACATTTCTTCCGCCATATTTGTGTATCTGATATGTTTTTTGTTTGTTCAGCTGTATTTCTAGCTATATCCCTTTGATTTTTCAGTTCTTCTAACTTGTGGTTCCAAAAGGGTTTGAAATTTTTAATTCTTCCACGAGGAACATGTTTTTTTGCAGTTTCTAGGATGACTTTACAGAATTCTTTGTTCATATGATCTGGTTGGTCATGCAGCTGTGAGTTTGTTTGTTCTTTAAATTTATGTTCTAATTCAGTTTTATATTTTAAAATGGTGTTTTGCTCCTCACTATAACTTTCCTATCTGACCTTACCTTGGTCATCGCTTGTTCTCTTCCGACCCCGATGCTATTAGGGTTCCTGAGGGCTAGAGAGTCTTTATTTTTCCAACCTCTCCATTTCTCTAATTTTTCTATAAAACCTTAACCCCTTACATGCTGACCTGTCATGGCATGTAATACGTCTTCTGATTGGTAATCAGAGGATATGGTCGGTGAATTTATTTTGATAATTCTCCCGGTCAGGTCGGTGAGACCCATAAACCAACGACAGGTGTGGTCCCCCAG
Source organism: Tenodera sinensis (assembly GCA_030765045.1). Lineage (NCBI taxonomy): Eukaryota > Metazoa > Arthropoda > Insecta > Mantodea > Mantidae > Tenodera > Tenodera sinensis. Next base: position 120,709,624 of record CM060971.1, on the reverse strand, counting down.
ACATTCTGGGGGTTGTGAGAGAGCGATGTGACCGCCAAAACATAAAAATATGGTGCTCTCTAAAAAAGCGGTTACTATTACTGCTATTGCTCTCTTCAATATAAAATATAAAACTGTTTCCCAAAAGTAAGCTCTACCCACTTTGGTTACCAGGCATGCCCCATGAAGATCTTGGGATGACTGTACCCTGGAAGTCCACAAAGACTATCTCTAATATCTGCAATGGGTTTTTTGAATCTTTGTCAGTCTACAGTAGCCGAAGTTTTATTTACACTGGTGGATCAAAGAGCACCAGCGGTGTTGAATGTGCTTGAGTTTATGGAACCATACCACACACTTTGCTTTTCATAATATCACTTCAGTTTGTACAGCAGAGCTACATTCAATGAACCAAGCTATTTTATATGTGTGCCATCATAAATTAGGTGACTGCCTGATTTTGAGTGATTCTCTTAGCGCACTTCACAGCCTTCGTGAGCTGTACAACGTATCCAGGATGCCCTCCATATTTTGCACGCTTCTGGAGTTAACATAGTATGCATGGATTGCTGGTCACGTAGGTTTGCCTGGGAGTGAAATGGCAGATTTGGCAGTAAAGGTGGCAATCACAGGACCCAGTATTACCATCTCTCATGTTACTTTGGAAGACTTTAGGCTTAAAATGCTTTCGCGCTGGCATGAAGAGCGGCCAGATCTCCATGATAATAAGCTTAGAGAAATGAAAGAACTTCCAATAAACTGGATAACTTCCTCTCGCATATCTCATTGCAAGAGTAACTTGACTCAGCTGCACATTACCACTGAAATTTTTCATGGTTACATTTTTAAATGGCAACCTACTCCTCTTTGTCTGCCATGCGACAACCTTTTGTCAGTTAGTCATGCGCTGCTAGTGTTTTTCCCTAGTGCACCTTCAAGACTCTCTCCAGCTGCCGGTCAGCCTTGCAGAGGTCCTAGCGGACAATAAACAAGTGGTCGAAAGGTTTAGCAGAAATAAACATGAACATATCAAATTTTTATTCTCTTCTGACATCTTTGTAACCTTGCTTTAATTCTAGCTTTCGCCTATGTTGTATATTTTCGTTTTTTATGAATCATTTTATTTTATATTGAAGTTTATATCTGGCTTGTCATGAACTGTTTAAGGGCCCGGATAACAATGCAGCTGAGTACCCTTATACCTACATCCATATCTCTCTCAACATCAAACCGAATAGCTTCAGTAAGTTATATCTGTAAAGAATGGAGTTTATTAATTATATTATAATTTCATTATAATAAAGATAATATCGGTGGATACTGGATATTTATTGAGAATACATTAATCATCTTCTATCTGTTAACCCATCAATACCCTGAAGATATGAGTCCAATTGCTACATTGCCCATAACAAAAGCTGCCACACACCAATGAACTTTGACATGATGAACAACAGAAATGCAGAAACAAAAGGCATAGAAACTGTTGAAGTTAGAAGTGCAGTCCTTGAAAAGACCAGGTTTACAGTAGTGTTAACATGTCCAACAAAGGAACAATGTTAAAACCCATGGACACTTTCAATAGAAAAGGTAGTCCTAGAATAATGTTCCTGCCACAAGTTTTTGTACATTTTCATTTAAAGGGGTGGATGGATGAGAGTGGTGTAAAATTGTGAATAGAAAAAGTGCAAAAGAGGCAGACAGGTGCCCTAACAAATCAACACGGTTCATTGGTGTGGGATGTTTTGTAGTCATGTAACTTAAAACGCTAAATATCATTCAGTATTAAACAACATTAACATTGCTGTTATCTGAGGTGGTTTAACTTTGATGCCACAGCCTGTAGAGGTCTCTGAATAAACCATTCAAAAATCACATGCATGAACAAGAAATAACTGGATGCTAAGTGGCAAAAAGTCTTATACAAAAGGTGGAACTATGCGGGCTGTACCAGTCGACGTGCTTTGTTATCTTGTGATCAAATAGTGGGAAAAAGTGATCAGGTCCTTTAAAAGCATGGGATTTCTAATGCTATGGATGGTGCTGAGGAAGATTTGTTATGGGATTCTAATGATGAAGTGGAAATTGACTAGTGAGGTACAGAATGGGACACTTATAACGAGCTTCGTTACAATTAAAGTGAGGAGCTGTGGCCATTAGATGATGAATGTGAGCATTTTGGAAGATTTTAGACACATTGGTTATTTGCTTTATTTTACCATAGTTTCGATTAACATAAACTTCAATCCAATTTTTTGAAGCTGTCCTATATGATGACCCTAGATTTTGGGAACAACTTTTTATAATTCAACCATTGTCTTATGTGCAGAAATATACTGTACATAAATAAAATGGCTTAGGTAAAGTCTAGTGCTCAAGAACCAATCTCATAATATAAATATAAAATATTCCTTTTGTGCACTGTACCTCTCTAGGGGTTGCTATTATAAAAAGGGCTTAAACCACAGTTTTAGGTTTTACTTTGTTGTTTTATAAAAGCTAATGTATGGTTGCACTTCAGTTTAACTTTACTGGAGGTCACCCGTTTCACTACAGTTTAATACTATGTTGTAAGATGATGGTCGCAGCTGTACATGTGGATATTGGAGATCACCTTCTGTTTCACTACAGTTTATTACTGTGTTGTAAGATGATGCTCCCAGCTGTACATGTGGATATTGGAGATCACCTTCTGTTTCACTACAGTTTATTACTGTGTTGTAAGATGATGGTCCCAACTGTACATGTGGATATTGGAGATCACCTTCTGTTCCACTACAGTTTATTACTGTGTTGTAAGATGATGCTCCCAGCTGTACATGTGGATATTGGAGATCACCTTCTGTTTCACTACAGTTTATTACTGTGTTGTAAGATGATGCTCCCAGCTGTACATGTGGATATTGGAGATCACCTTCTGTTTCACTACAGTTTATTACTGTGTTGTAAGATGATGCTCCCAGCTGTACATGTGGATATTGGAGATCACCTTCTGTTTCACTACAGTTTATTACTGTGTTGTAAGATGATGGTCGCAGCTGTACATGTGGATATTGGAGATCACCTTCTGTTTCACTACAGTTTATTACTGTGTTGTAAGATGATGGTCCCAGCTGTACATGTGGATATTGGAGATCACCTTCTGTTTCACTACAGTTTATTACTGTGTTGTAAGATGATGCTCCCAGCTGTACATGTGGATATTGGAGATCACCTTCTGTTTCACTACAGTTTATTACTGTGTTGTAAGATGATGCTCCCAGCTGTACATGTGGATATTGGAGATCACCTTCTGTTTCACTACAGTTTATTACTGTGTTGTAAGATGATGGTCGCAGCAATACATGTGGATATTGGAGATCACCTTCTGTTTCACTACAGTTTATTACTGTGTTGTAAGATGATACTCCCAGCTGTACATGTGGATATTGGAGATCACCTTCTGTTTCACTACAGTTTATTACTGTGTTGTAAGATGATGCTCCCAGCTGTACATGTGGATATTGGAGACCACCTTCTGTTTCACTACAGTTTAATACTGTGTTGTAAGATGATACTCCCAGCTGTACATGTGGATATTGGAGATCACCTTCTGTTTCACTACAGTTTATTACTGTGTTGTAAGATGATACTCCCAGCTGTACATGTGGATATTGGAGACCACCTTCTGTTTCACTACAGTTTAATACTATGTTGTAAGATGATGGTCGCAGCTGTACATGTGGATATTGGAGATCACCTTCTGTTTCACTACAGTTTATTACTGTGTTGTAAGATGATGCTCCCAGCTGTACATGTGGATATTGGAGATCACCTTCTGTTTCACTACAGTTTATTACTGTGTTGTAAGATGATGCTCCCAGCTGTACATGTGGATATTGGAGATCACCTTCTGTTTCACTACAGTTTATTACTGTGTTGTAAGATGATGCTCCCAGCTGTACATGTGGATATTGGAGATCACCTTCTGTTTCACTACAGTTTATTACTGTGTTGTAAGATGATGGTCGCAGCTGTACATGTGGATATTGGAGATCACCTTCTGTTTCACTACAGTTTATTACTGTGTTGTAAGATGATGGTCCCAGCTGTACATGTGGATATTGGAGATCACCTTCTGTTTCACTACAGTTTATTACTGTGTTGTAAGATGATGCTCCCAGCTGTACATGTGGATATTGGAGATCACCTTCTGTTTCACTACAGTTTAATACTGTGTTGTAAGATGATGGTCCCAGCTGTACATGTTGATATTGGAGATCACCTTCTGTTTCACTACAGTTTATTACTGTGTTGTAAGATGATGCTCCCAGCTGTACATGTGGATATTGGAGATCACCTTCTGTTTCACTACAGTTTATTACTGTGTTGTAAGATGATGGTCGCAGCAATACATGTGGATATTGGAGATCACCTTCTGTTTCACTACAGTTTATTACTGTGTTGCAAGATGATACTCCCAGCTGTACATGTGGATATTGGAGATCACCTTCTGTTTCACTACAGTTTATTACTGTGTTGTAAGATGATACTCCCAGCTGTACATGTGGATATTGGAGATCACCTTCTGTTTCACTACAGTTTATTACTGTGTTGTAAGATGATGGTCGCAGCTGTACATGTGGATATTGGAGATCACCTTCTGTTTCACTACAGTTTATTACTGTGTTGTAAGATGATGGTCCCAGGTGTACATGTGGATATTGGAGATCACCTTCTGTTTCACTACAGTTTATTACTGTGTTGTAAGATGATACTCCCAGCTGTACATGTGGATATTGGAGATCACCTTCTGTTTCACTACAGTTTATTACTGTGTTGTAAGATGATGGTCGCAGCTGTACATGTGGATATTGGAGATCACCTTCTGTTTCACTACAGTTTATTACTGTGTTGTAAGATGATACTCCCAGCTGTACATGTGGATATTGGAGATCACCTTCTGTTTCACTACAGTTTATTACTGTGTTGTAAGATGATGGTCGCAGCTGTACATGTGGATATTGGAGATCACCTTCTGTTTCACTACAGTTTATTACTATGTTGTAAGATGATGGTGCCAGCTGTACATGTGGATATTGGAGATCACCTTCTGTTTCACTACAGTTTATTACTGTGTTGTAAGATGATGGTCCCAGCTGTACATGTGGAAATTGGAGATCACCTTCTGTTTCATTACAGTTTATTACTGTGTTGTAAGATGATGGTCGCAGCAATACATGTGGAAATTGGAGATCACCTTCTGTTTCACTACAGTTTAATATTGTGTTGTAAGATGATGGTCCCAGGTGTACATGTGGATATTGGAGACCACCTTCTGTTTCACTACAGTTTATTACTGTGTTGTAAGATGATACTCCCAGCTGTACATGTGGATATTGGAGATCACCTTCTGTTTCACTACAGTTTATTACTGTGTTGTAAGATGATACTCCCAGCTGTACATGTGGATATTGGAGATCACCTTCTGTTTCACTACAGTTTATTACTGTGTTGTAAGATGATACTCCCAGCTGTACATGTGGATATTGGAGATCACCTTCTGTTTCACTACAGTTTATTACTGTGTTGTAAGATGATGGTCGCAGCTGTACATGTGGATATTGGAGATCACCTTCTGTTTCACTACAGTTTATTACTATGTTGTAAGATGATGGTGCCAGCTGTACATGTGGATATTGGAGATCACCTTCTGTTTCACTACAGTTTATTACTGTGTTGTAAGATGATGGTCCCAGCTGTACATGTGGAAATTGGAGATCACCTTCTGTTTCATTACAGTTTAATACTGTGTTGTAAGATGATGGTCGCAGCAATACATGTGGAAATTGGAGATCACCTTCTGTTTCACTACAGTTTAATATTGTGTTGTAAGATGATGGTCCCAGGTGTACATGTGGATATTGGAGACCACCTTCTGTTTCACTACAGTTTATTACTGTGTTGTAAGATGATGGTCGCAGCTGTACATGTGGATATTGGAGATCACCTTCTGTTTCACTACAGTTTATTACTGTGTTGTAAGATGATACTCCCAGCTGTACATGTGGATATTGGAGATCACCTTCTGTTTCACTACAGTTTATTACTGTGTTGTAAGATGATACTCCCAGCTGTACATGTGGATATTGGAGATCACCTTCTGTTTCACTACAGTTTATTACTGTGTTGTAAGATGATGGTCGCAGCTGTACATGTGGATATTGGAGATCACCTTCTGTTTCACTACAGTTTATTACTGTGTTGTAAGATGATACTCCCAGCTGTACATGTGGATATTGGAGATCACCTTCTGTTTCACTACAGTTTATTACTGTGTTGTAAGATGATACTCCCAGGTGTACATGTGGATATTGGAGATCACCTTCTGTTTCACTACAGTTTATTACTGTGTTGTAAGATGATACTCCCAGCTGTACATGTGGATATTGGAGATCACCTTCTGTTTCACTACAGTTTATTACTGTGTTGTAAGATGATGGTCGCAGCTGTACATGTGGATATTGGAGATCACCTTCTGTTTCACTACAGTTTAATACTGTGTTGTAAGATGATACTCCCAGCTGTACATGTGGATATTGGAGATCACCTTCTGTTTCACTACAGTTTATTACTGTGTTGTAAGATGATACTCCCAGGTGTACATGTGGATATTGGAGATCACCTTCTGTTTCACTACAGTTTATTACTGTGTTGTAAGATGATGGTGCCAGCTGTACATGTGGATATTGGAGATCACCTTCTGTTTCACTACAGTTTATTACTGTGTTGTAAGATGATACTCCCAGCTGTACATGTGGATATTGGAGATCACCTTCTGTTTCACTACAGTTTATTCCTGTGTTGTAAGATGATGGTCGCAGCTGTACATGTGGATATTGGAGATCACCTTCTGTTTCACTACAGTTTAATATTGTGTTGTAAGATGATGGTCCCAGGTGTACATGTGGATATTGGAGATCACCTTCTGTTTCACTACAGTTTAATATTGTGTTGTAAGATGATGGTCCCAGGTGTACATGTGGATATTGGAGATCACCTTCTGTTTCACTACAGTTTAATATTGTGTTGTAAGATGATGGTCCCAGGTGTACATGTGGATATTGGAGAACACCTTCTGTTTCACTACAGTTTAATATTGTGTTGTAAGATGATGCTCCCAGCTGTACATGTGGATATTGGAGATCACCTTCTGTTTCACTACAGTTTAATATTGTGTTGTAAGATGATGGTCCCAGGTGTACATGTGGATATTGGAGATCACCTTCTGTTTCACTACAGTTTAATATTGTGTTGTAAGATGATGCTCCCAGCTGTACATGTGGATATTGGAGATCACCTTCTGTTTCACTACAGTTTAATATTGTGTTGTAAGATGATGGTCCCAGGTGTACATGTGGATATTGGAGAACACCTTCTGTTTCACTACAGTTTAATATTGTGTTGTAAGATGATGCTCCCAGCTGTACATGTGGATATTGGAGATCACCTTCTGTTTCACTACAGTTTAATATTGTGTTGTAAGATGATGGTCCCAGGTGTACATGTGGATATTGGAGATCACCTTCTGTTTCATTACAGTTTAATACTGTGTTGTAAGATGATGGTCGCAGCAATACATGTGGAAATTGGAGATCACCTTCTGTTTCACTACAGTTTAATATTGTGTTGTAAGATGATGGTCCCAGGTGTACATGTGGATATTGGAGTTCACCTTCTGTTTCACTACAGTTTAATACTGTGTTGTAAGATGATGCTCCCAGCTGTACATGTGGATATTGGAGATCACCTTCTGTTTCACTACAGTTTAATATTGTGTTGTAAGATGATGCTCCCAGCTGTACATGTGGATATTGGAGATCACCTTCTGTTTCACTACAGTTTAATATTGTGTTGTAAGATGATGCTCCCAGCTGTACATGTGGATATTGGAGATCACCTTCTGTTTCACTACAGTTTAATATTGTGTTGTAAGATGATGCTCCCAGCTGTACATGTGGATATTGGAGATCACCTTCTGTTTCACTACAGTTTATTACTGTGTTGTAAGATGATGGTCCCAGCTGTATATGTGGATATTGGAGATCACCTTCTGTTTCACTACAGTTTATTACTGTGTTGTAAGATGATGGTCCCAGGTGTACATGTGGTAATTGGAGATCACCTTCTGTTTCACTACAGTTTATTACTGTGTTGTAAGATGATGGTCGCAGCTGTACATGTGGATATTGGAGATCACCTTCTGTTTCACTACAGTTTATTACTGTGTTGTAAGATGATGGTCCCAGGTGTACATGTGGATATTGGAGATCACCTTCTGTTTCACTACAGTTTAATATTGTGTTGTAAGATGATGCTCCCAACTGTACATGTGGATATTGGAGATCACCTTCTGTTTCACTACAGTTTAATACTGTGTTGTAAGATGATGGTCGCAGCAATACATGTGGATATTGGAGATCACCTTCTGTTTCACTACAGTTTAATATTGTGTTGTAAGATGATGCTCCCAGCTGTACATGTGGATATTGGAGATCACCTTCTGTTTCACTACAGTTTATTACTGTGTTGTAAGATGATGGTCCCAGGTCCCAGCTGTACATGTGTATATTGGAGATCACCTTCTGTTTCACTACAGTTTAATACTGTGTTGTAAGATGATGGTCGCAGCAATACATGTGGATATTGGAGATCACCTTCTGTTTCACTACAGTTTAATATTGTGTTGTAAGATGATGCTCCCAGCTGTACATGTGGATATTGGAGATCACCTTCTGTTTCACTACAGTTTATTACTGTGTTGTAAGATGATGGTCCCAGCTGTATATGTGGATATTGGAGATCACCTTCTGTTTCACTACAGTTTATTACTGTGTTGTAAGATGATGCTCCCAGCTGAACATGTGGATATTGGAGATCACCTTCTGTTTCACTACAGTTTATTACTGTGTTGTAAGATGATGGTCCCAGGTCCCAGCTGTACATGTGGATATTGGAGATCACCTTCTGTTTCACTACAGTTTAATACTGTGTTGTAAGATGATGGTCGCAGCAATACATGTGGATATTGGAGATCACCTTCTGTTTCACTACAGTTTAATATTGTGTTGTAAGATGATGCTCCCAGCTGTACATGTGGATATTGGAGATCACCTTCTGTTTCACTACAGTTTATTACTGTGTTGTAAGATGATGGTCCCAGCTGTATATGTGGATATTGGAGATCACCTTCTGTTTCACTACAGTTTATTACTGTGTTGTAAGATGATGGTCCCAGGTGTACATGTGGATATTGGAGATCACCTTCTGTTTCACTACAGTTTATTACTGTGTTGTAAGATGATGGTCCCAGCTGTACATGTGGATATTGGAGATCACCTTCTGTTTCACTACAGTTTATTACTGTGTTGTAAGATGATGGTCCCAGCTGTACATGTGGATATTGGAGATCACCTTCTGTTTCACTACAGTTTATTACTGTGTTGTAAGATGATGCTCCCAGCTGTACATGTGGATATTGGAGATCACCTTCTGTTTCACTACAGTTTAATACTGTGTTGTAAGATGATGCTCCCAGCTGTACATGTGGATATTGGAGATCACCCTCTGTTTCACTACAGTTTAATATTGTGTTGTAAGATGATGCTCCCAGCTGTACATGTGGATATTGGAGATCACCTTCTGTTTCACTACAGTTTAATATTGTGTTGTAAGATGATGCTCCCAGCTGTACATGTGGATATTGGAGATCACCTTCTGTTTCACTACAGTTTATTACTGTGTTGTAAGATGATGGTCCCAGCTGTACATGTGGATATTGGAGATCACCTTCTGTTTCACTACAGTTTAATATTGTGTTGTAAGATGATGCTCCCAGCTGTACATGTGGATATTGGAGATCACCTTCTGTTTCACTACAGTTTATTACTGTGTTGTAAGATGATGGTCCCAGCTGTACATGTGGATATTGGAGATCACCTTCTGTTTCACTACAGTTTATTACTGTGTTGTAAGATGATGCTCCCAGCTGTACATGTGGATATTGGAGGTCACCTTCTGTTTCACTTCAGTTTATTACTGTGTTGTAAGATGATGGTCCCAGCTGTACATGTGGATATTGGAGATCACCTTCTGTTTCACTAGTTTATTACTGTGTTGTAAGATGATGGTCCCAGGTGTACATGTGGATATTGGAGATCACCTTCTGTTTCACTAGTTTATTACTGTGTTGTAAGATGATGGTCCCAGCTGTACATGTGGATATTGGAGATCACCTTCTGTTTCACTAGTTTATTACTGTGTTGTAAGATGATGGTCCCAGGTGTACATGTGGATATTGGAGATCACCTTCTTTTTCACTACAGTTTAATACTGTGTTGTAAGATGATGGTCCCAGCTGTACATGTGGATATTGGAGATCACCTTCTGTTTCACTACAGTTTATTACTGTGTTGTAAGATGATACTCCCAGCTGTACATGTGGATATTGGAGATCACCTTCTGTTTCACTACAGTTTATTACTGTGTTGTAAGATGATGCTCCCAGCTGTACATGTGGATATTGGAGATCACCTTCTGTTTCACTACAGTTTATTACTGTGTTGTAAGATGATGGTCCCAGCTGTACATGTGGATATTGGAGATCACCTTCTGTTTCACTACAGTTTATTACTGTGTTGTAAGATGATACTCCCAGCTGTACATGTGGATATTGGAGATCACCTTCTGTTTCACTACAGTTTAATACTGTGTTGTAAGATGATGGTCCCAACTGTACATGTGGATATTGGAGATCACCTTCTGTTTCACTATAGTTTATTACTGTGTTGTAAGATGATGGTCCCAACTGTACATGTGGATATTGGAGATCACCTTCTGTTTCACTACAGTTTAATATTGTGTTGTAAGATGATGCTCCCAGCTGTACATGTGGATATTGGAGATCACCTTCTGTTTCACTACAGTTTATTACTGTGTTGTAAGATGGTGGTCCCAACTGTACATGTGGATATTGGAGATCACCTTCTGTTTCACTACAGTTTATTACTGTGTTGTAAGATGATGCTCCCAGCTGTACATGTGGATATTGGAGATCACCTTCTGTTTCACTACAGTTTAATACTGTGTTGTAAGATGATGCTCCCAGCTGTACATGTGGATATTGGAGATCACCTTCTGTTTCACTACAGTTTATTACTGTGTTGTAAGATGATGGTCCCAGGTGTACATGTGGATATTGGAGATCACCTTCTGTTTCACTACAGTTTAATACTGTGTTGTAAGATGATGCTCCCAGCTGTACATGTGGATATTGGAGATCACCTTCTGTTTCACTACAGTTTAATACTGTGTTGTAAGATGATGGTCCCAGGTCCCAGCTGTACATGTGGATATTGGAGATCACCTTCTGTTTCACTACAGTTTATTACTGTGTTGTAAGATGATGGTCCCAGGTGTACATGTGGATATTGGAGATCACCTTCTGTTTCACTACAGTTTAATACTGTGTTGTAAGATGATGCTCCCAGCTGTACATGTGGATATTGGAGATCACCTTCTGTTTCACTACAGTTTATTACTGTGTTGTAAGATGATGCTCCCAGCTGTACATGTGGATATTGGAGATCACCTTCTGTTTCACTACAGTTTATTACTGTGTTGTAAGATGATGGTCCCAGGTGTACATGTGGATATTGGAGGTCACCTTCTGTTTCACTACAGTTTATTACTGTGTTGTAAGATGATGCTCCCAGCTGTACATGTGGATAATGGAGATCACCTTCTGTTTCACTACAGTTTATTACTGTGTTGTAAGATGATGCTCCCAGCTGTACATGTGGATATTGGAGATCACCTTCTGTTTCACTACAGTTTATTACTGTGTTGTAAGATGATGCTCCCAGCTGTACATGTGGATATTGGAGATCACCTTCTGTTTCACTACAGTTTAATATTGTGTTGTAAGATGATGCTCCCAGCTGTACATGTGGATATTGGAGATCACCTTCTGTTTCACTACAGTTTATTACTGTGTTGTAAGATGATGGTCCCAGGTCCCAGCTGTACATGTGGATATTGGAGATCACCTTCTGTTTCACTACAGTTTAATACTGTGTTGTAAGATGATGGTCGCAGCAATACATGTGGATATTGGAGAACGCCTTCTGTTTCAGTACAGTTTAATATTGTGTTGTAAGATGATGCTCCCAGCTGTACATGTGGATATTGGAGATCACCTTCTGTTTCACTACAGTTTATTACTGTGTTGTAAGATGATGGTCCCAACTGTACATGTGGATATTGGAGACCACCTTCTGTTTCACTACAGTTTAATATTGTGTTGTAAGATGATGGTCCCAACTGTACATGTGGATATTGGAGATCACCTTCTGTTTCACTACAGTTTAATACTGTGTTGTAAGATGATGGTCCCAACTGTACATGTGGATATTGGAGACCACCTTCTGTTTCACTACAGTTTAATATTGTGTTGTAAGATGATGGTCCCAACTGTACATGTGGATATTGGAGATCACCTTCTGTTTCACTACAGTTTATTACTGTGTTGTAAGATGATGCTCCCAGCTGTACATGTGGATATTGGAGATCACCTTCTGTTTCACTACAGTTTATTACTGTGTTGTAAGATGATGCTCCCAGCTGTACATGTGGATATTGGAGATCACCTTCTGTTTCACTACAGTTTATTACTGTGTTGTAAGATGATGCTCCCAGCTGTACATGTGGATATTGGAGATCACCTTCTGTTTCACTACAGTTTAATATTGTGTTGTAAGATGATGGTCCCAGCTGTACATGTGGATATTGGAGATCACCTTCTGTTTCACTACAGTTTAATATTGTGTTGTAAGATGATGCTCCCAGCTGTACATGTGGATATTGGAGATCACCTTCTGTTTCACTACAGTTTAATATTGTGTTGTAAGATGATGGTCCCAGCTGTACATGTGGATATTGGAGATCACCTTCTGTTTCACTACAGTTTAATATTGTGTTGTAAGATGATGCTCCCAGCTGTACATGTGGATATTGGAGATCACCTTCTGTTTCACTACAGTTTAATATTGTGTTGTAAGATGATGGTCCCAGCTGTACATGTGGATATTGGAGATCACCTTCTGTTTCACTACAGTTTAATATTGTGTTGTAAGATGATGCTCCCAGCTGTACATGTGGATATTGGAGATCACCTTCTGTTTCACTACAGTTTAATATTGTGTTGTAAGATGATGGTCCCAGCTGTACATGTGGATATTGGAGATCACCTTCTGTTTCACTACAGTTTAATATTGTGTTGTAAGATGATGCTCCCAGCTGTACATGTGGATATTGGAGATCACCTTCTGTTTCACTACAGTTTAATATTGTGTTGTAAGATGATGGTCCCAGCTGTACATGTGGATATTGGAGATCACCTTCTGTTTCACTACAGTTTATTACTGTGTTGTAAGATGATGGTCCCAGGTGTACATGTGGATATTGGAGATCACCTTCTGTTTCACTACAGTTTAATACTGTGTTGTAAGATGATGGTCGCAGCAATACATGTGGATATTGGAGATCACCTTCTGTTTCACTACAGTTTAATATTGTGTTGTAAGATGATGCTCCCAGCTGTACATGTGGATATTGGAGATCACCTTCTGTTTCACTACAGTTTATTACTGTGTTGTAAGATGATGCTCCCAGCTGTACATGTGGATATTGGAGATCAGCTTCTGTTTCACTACAGTTTATTACTGTGTTGTAAGATGATGCTCCCAGCTGTACATGTGGATATTGGAGATCACCTTCTGTTTCACTTCAGTTTATTACTGTGTTGTAAGATGATGGTCCCAGCTGTACATGTGGATATTGGAGATCACCTTCTGTTTCACTAGTTTATTACTGTGTTGTAAGATGATGGTCCCAGGTGTACATGTGGATATTGGAGATCACCTTCTGTTTCACTAGTTTATTACTGTGTTGTAAGATGATGGTCCCAGCTGTACATGTGGATATTGGAGATCACCTTCTGTTTCACTAGTTTATTACTGTGTTGTAAGATGATGGTCCCAGGTGTACATGTGGATATTGGAGATCACCTTCTTTTTCACTACAGTTTATTACTGTGTTGTAAGATGATACTCCCAGCTGTACATGTGGATATTGGAGATCACCTTCTGTTTCACTACAGTTTAATACTGTGTTGTAAGATGATGGTCCCAACTGTACATGTGGATATTGGAGATCACCTTCTGTTTCACTATAGTTTATTACTGTGTTGTAAGATGATGGTCCCAACTGTACATGTGGATATTGGAGATCACCTTCTGTTTCACTACAGTTTATTACTGTGTTGTAAGATGATGGTCGCAGCTGTACATGTGGATATTGGAGATCACCTGTTTCACTACAGTTTAATACTGTGTTGTAAGATGATGCTCCCAGCTGTACATGTGGATATTGGAGATCACCTTCTGTTTCACTACAGTTTATTACTGTGTTGTAAGATGATGGTCCCAGGTGTACATGTGGATATTGGAGATCACCTTCTGTTTCACTACAGTTTAATACTGTGTTGTAAGATGATGCTCCCAGCTGTACATGTGGATATTGGAGATCACCTTCTGTTTCACTACAGTTTAATACTGTGTTGTAAGATGATGGTCCCAGGTCCCAGCTGTACATGTGGATATTGGAGATCACCTTCTGTTTCACTACAGTTTATTACTGTGTTGTAAGATGATGCTCCCAGCTGTACATGTGGATATTGGAGATCACCTTCTGTTTCACTACAGTTTATTACTGTGTTG